>CM054807.1:10712669-10775761 GCA_028984105.1 Lavandula angustifolia
CCCGATAACGATGTTTTAAATTTTCTATTTGCACATTTATTTATTATTATGCTTTAGCATGCAATTATGTGATTAATTGCGCTTAAAAAAACATGTAAATAGGATTTACATCGTATTAACGCATGTTTTATTTTTCGCGAGCACGTTTTATTATGTGCGCTTAGAAATTGAATGCTTTAGGAATTATGTGGATATGCATGATTCGTAACAAACCTTTTAAATAAAAAAGACTAACCAATTTTAAAATAAATGTTTAATTAGATTCCATTAATTTGGATATTAAACACTTAATCGGACCTCTATTAATTGGACTCTACACGAAAGTAGTAAGATTATGTGAGTAAACGTGCACTGCGTGGCTTGCTTGCATTTTTTGAGCTACCAGTTTTGTGAGATGAGTTTTCCAAAACAATATTTGATTATTATTGAGTAGTGGGAGCGGCAGTAACGTCCTACTGCGTGGCTTGCGTGCCTAGTAAACACGAGTACAGAAGAAAATAATTAAATAGGATGGCTAATTAGATCAAATTGAATGCGACATGGTTCGAGTGAGTATGTCAATTTCGAGAATTTGATTCTCTTTTGGTCAAATTAATAGTCAATGCTTAGATGTCACCGCAGTACAATTCACTTCCCTCGAAGTTCCTTCGCGTTTTAATAGTGACATGGTCCGAACATCGAACTATTAATTTCATTTATCTTAAGAACCTAGACGTGGATTGGAATTAAAGAGCTAGGTAAATAGCTTGGTTTAGGGTTACGCTAGTAAACGTCCACTGTGTGGCTTGCTAGTGGAATTCCTAGAGTTGTTCGAGGTTTTTAATATCATTGTTTTTTCAAAAGGCTACAATGATTATTAATTACGAATTATGTGCAAATATTAATTTCATACATGCTTTTTAAATTAGATTTTTCGAGATATGTTCGTTCGAAAAATTTTGAGTTCCTAAACGATCTCACCAACCAAACCCTAACGAGTTTAACGATTTTTTAACGATTTTTAATAATTTCTTAGAGTGGAAGAGATATCTTACCTTCCCAATAAATGCTATGCAAAGGTCCTATAAGAACTTGTTTTAAGACCGCTATGTCTAAGAACGAGTTTACTATGAGTAAGTTACTCGAAATCTTTGGTAGCGGTCAAAGAGGTTATAGGAAAGGGCAAGAGTGCTCAAGTCTTGAATATCTCTAGTAGTTCAAGGAATTCCGCCAAAAGGCGGAAACCGGAAAAAGGAGAGAAATGGTAGTCAATTCAAGAAGAGCAGTGGGAGTATGAAGACGGTCTTTACCGCGACATACAAATGTCAAAGGAGAAAGGAAGGTTCTTCAAGAGTGGTAAGAAAGGACAATGGAATAATTATAATCCGGATGTCAAGGCAAAACGAGAAGAGACGCGAGTCGCTCTTGTAATCGACCTGTTTTGGTTTCCTCTTCCCCACAAAAGGGTAGTGGATTGGGAACTGATCATGTTTGTTACACCTTGCAAGGTTTCTTGCGAAAAGGCTATTGAGCAATGGCGAGGTGGTAGTCTCAATGGGCAATGGATCGAAAGTTCCCATAATTGCCATTGGAGATTTACATCTATCTTTTGATAGTTACGTTTTTAGTATTTAAAGAAGTTTAATATATGCACGAGTTTAGGCGAAACACTATTTCGTTTCAAAACCCTGCACCATGGATGGTTATAAATCAAGTTTTGATAGTGAAGTTTCTATCATGAAAGACGATGATTTTATATGTGGAGGACCATTAAACGGATCTTTATATACTATTACTTGTAAAGCTGCGTAGTTACGTTAATATTGCTTCCTCATCATCAAATCCTAAGAAGAGGAAAGAGTCTTCTAAGGTAAACCAAACTTATTCGTGGCACTTAAGACTAGGTCACATCAATCTTAACGGGACTCAAAGGTTGGTGGAATATGGATTATTGGAGTCTCTCCAAGTTGAACCATTTCCAACTTGCGAAACCTGTTTGGAAGGAAAGATGATGACTAGGCCATTTAAGGCAAAGGGTAATAAAGCCCGAAGTATTAAAGTTGATACATTCGACTTGTGTGGGTGCACGTCTACACAAGCTCGTAGAGGTTATGAGTACTTCGTCACGTTTGCGACGATTACTCGAGGTATGGATATGTTTACCTTTTTTGCCACAAGTCGGATTGCTTTGAAACCTTTAAGGAATTCAAGGCGAAGTGGAAAAGAAGCTATGTAAAGAAATCAAAACACTACGATTTGATCGTGGTAGGGAATACATATGCAACGAGTTCGAGGACTACTTGACAGAATGTGGGATTATATCCCAGCTGACAGCACCGGGCATGCCTTAGCAGAATGGTGTGTCAGAGAGAAGGAACCGAAGTCTATTAGAGATGGTTCGGTCGATGATGAGTTATGCAACTTTTCCAGTTTCCTTTTGGGGATATACCCTAGAGACTGCAGCATACTTGCTGAACCGTGTGCCTTCCAAGTCGGTACAAAAGATTCCTTACGAGTTGTGGAGCGGGCACAAATCCAGTATGCACCACTTAAGGATTTGGGGTTATCACTGCTTATGTGCTAAATAGGTAGGCCGGCAAATTGGAATCATGTTCGGAAGTGATGTTGTTCATAGGGTATCCAGAAGGAAACGAAGGGTGGATACTTTTATGATCCTAAAGAACGGAAGAACGTTGTTAGCCCTAATGCTCGGTTCTTAGAAGAGGATTACATTAGTAACCATAAATCTCGAGTCGAGATCATCCTTGAGGAATTACAAGGTGGTCGAGTTCCGTCTTGAACGTACCGGTTATGCAAGATAGTACTCCACGAGTAATCGCACATCCGTTAACACGACACGACACTCGTTCGACGTAGTGGGAGGGTGATATTTACACTGATCGGTATATGTTCACCGGGAGATGTTTGATCATCTCCCCGGAAGATGAACTAGATACCGTGGATCCACTGGACTTACAACGAGCGAGTGGGAGATGTAGATGCAGATTCCTAGCGAATCGTCATGGACTCGTAATTTAAGTCCATAATTGATATGGATGTATTAGAGATCACTGAACTACACGAGGGCTGCAAGGCTATTGGTAGTAAGTGGGTATACAAGAGAAAGAGAGAGGACCGAATGGAGAGATCATGGCGTTTAAGGCCGGGCTAGTGGCAAAGGGTTTTACCCGGAAAGAAGGTATCGATTACGAAGAGACCTTCTCGCTGTAGCAATGATCAAGTCCATTCGGATTCTCCTTGCCATAGCGGATCACATAAACCTAGAGATCCGGCAAATGGATGTCAAAACCGTATTCCTAAACGGTCACCTAGAAAAAGGTAGAGACAACTACATGAAATAAACAGAGATGGTTATGTGAAGAAGGGCAAAGAGCATCTAGTTTGGAAGCTTAAGAAGTCTATTCATGGGCTTGAGCAAGCTTTCCGGTTATGGCACCGAGCGTTTTCGATGAGGTAGTCAAATCCCATGGATTTATATCCTGTCCTAACGAGGTGTGTGTGCCGTATTTGTGTTAACAGATCATTGGTGTTTCTTGTATTTTACGTAGATGACATCCTTCTCATTAGCAACAATGTTGAAGTGTTATCAGACGTAAAGACGTGGTTATCCGAGCAGTTTCAAATGAAGGACTTAGGTTAAGCTGCTTACATCCTTAAGATCAAGGTTATCCGAGATCGCTAGAAAAGGATGTTAAGCTTGTCACAAGTGTCCTACATTGACATTTGTTATTGCTCGTTTTAGCATGCAAAAGCCAAGAGAGGTTCGGTACCTTTCGGACATGGCATTTTTCTATCCAAGAATCAGTGCCCTAAAACGCCTGAAGAGATAGAAAGTATGAGGCTAGTACCATATGCTTCCACTGTCGTTAGCCTCTTGTTATAGGAGAAGATGTCTCATATGTTGTAGGCATGGTCTCAAGATATCACTCTAACCCTGGAAAGGAACACTAGGCTAGCGGTCAAGTATATTCTTAAGTACCTTAAACGGACTAGAGATTATAGGCTTGTTTACCAATCTGACAGTCTAGTGTCTTTTAGGTTATACAGAATCGGATTTCCAGGCTGACACAGATGAGAAGAAGTCTAGCTCGGGTTGTATGTTTACCTAGGAAGGTGGAGCAATTTCATGGAGGATTTCAAAACAAATACATTACGGACTCAACCATAGAAGCGAGTATGTGGGCCCGGAAGCTTCGAAAGAGGCGGTTTGGCTCAAAAATTTCCTCCTGGATCTTGATATTGTTTTGAATTGCCTAAGGCGATCACGATTTATTGTGATAATGCGGGTGCAGTGACAAACTCTAAGGAACCTAGATCTCACAAGGCGTCTAAACACATACACATGAAGTACCACATTATACGAGTATTCATAAATCGAGGTGACGTGGTTATTGACAAAATTGGAATTGAAGTCGACATGACTAATTCTTTCACAAAGAGACCACTCCCGGCTTACGAGAAGCATGTTCATGGCTTAGGAGTCGTAGAGATGCCCCTACTTAGGACTACATAAACTTTTGTATAAGTGGGAGAAGATGCAGTGATAGATAGGATAGATAGCTGAGAGATAGTTGAGTACTAGTTTGTACTTAGAAGCGACACATGACACATTGTATACTAAAAGTTTACTTTAGTGTAAGTGGGAGAATTGTTGGGATTTTGTATCTTTGGAAGCAAATTTTATGCTTGTATCTTGGTACATGAAGGTGGTGTATTGATGGATCACGGTGAGATGTGTTCTCCTAACCGAATTTAGTGGAGAACCAAGATCTCGGTGACTTAGTTGGTCTTAAGCTTGATAAGACTTCAAGTTGAGTGCATTTGGCTATCTATCACTTTGACCTACTATGGTGAACGTCATCGCGACCCGGATCTACGTATCTTAGGTGCTAGTAGTCATTTGTGGCTCATGCTTGGTTGTCTTTATCTTGTAACCGTATCCTAGTAAAATGGGTTGATAATATCCCACGAGGAACTTCAAAAGGATTAGCACACTAAACCCGCCCGGTTGATTAAGTTCGGGTGTGTTAATAAGGTCGAGTGGTACTACTCGGGGAATATAAGATGTTAATTAAATTAAGGCGTCGGTGAGCTTAATTAATTAACGGATATTTCTATCTTAAATATGGGGATCGATTAAGTCTAAAATACAAGCCCATGCTCAAGTTGGGATAAAGGGGTAAGTCGGCACGGATTCTCTAGTGGAATGAATGCGTGTTTATTAATTAATTTTGCTCTGGTTGAGCATAGATAATTAATTAATTTGAGGCCCGGACTTTATTTCTTGTATTAGATCCCCGATATGATCCAATTAGTTGCCTAGTTATTTATTGTCTCTCGAAATCATTATTAATGGATTAATGTATTTTTACATTATTTAATAATGTTATTTATCGGAATTAATTAGGTTGGTATAATTAATTGGTAAATATTAGTAGTCCAATGGATTAATTATTTATATTATGGGCTAATTATGTGGAAGCCCATTAGGAATATAATTAAATTAATGGGCTATATATACTAATATTATATTGGCTTTTGAAGCCTATATATATTAGTATTATGTTCGGAAACAAATACATCACATAAACACACGCACGCACGCGTAAGAGAGAGATGATTATCTTATTTTCTCCCGAGTTCTCCGACCACCCGGAGGGAGAAAAAGGTCGGGACACGAATCGAGGAAGATCGACACACGAGCAACAATCGAGCTGCAACAACATACGAAGGAGGAAGGTATCGTTCCTAACCTAATATTTCCTTCACCATCGGCCTCGTCAAAGTAGAGCAAGCATGCTCTATTGAATATGATGATATCATCCGCATATGAAAGATGCGAGATATGGAAAGCCGGACGCCTCACCCCATATCGTAGATCACGCCATCTCTCAAAGAAACAGATTCAAAGACCGTGAGAGGTAATCGCAAGCAAAGATAAACAAAGAAGGAGATAGGGGGTCACCTTGCCACAACCCATGAGTAGAGGGAAAGAAGCCCGTGGGGGCGCCATTCACCATGACCGAGTACCAGCAATTCCAATTACAACGCCCAATCATGCTAATCCATCTTGGGAGGAAACCCCATGCGCTCCAAAACCCGCAAGAGAAACGGCCACCTGGACCCGATCATACGACTTAAGCCATATCCAACTTAATGACCAGGTTCGAGATCCTGTGACACTTAGGCAGATCATGAACAAGATCCTGAGCAAATAGTGCATTATCACTAATAAGACGACCACAGACAAATCCGCTTTGATTGGGCGCCACCACCAAAGGTAATAAGAGCGCTAATCTCGAAGAGAGCAACTTAGTGATGATCTTGTTAGTAACATTGCTCAACTAATGGGCCGAAAATCTGTCCAAGCCCGCACGTTTGGCTTCTTTGGTAATAGAATGATAGAAGTTGCAGTAAAACTGTGAGGCCTATAAGTGCCACCAACGAAATCCCGAACCGCATAAACAACATCCTTACGAACAATCTCCCAACAATGCTGAAAGAAGAGGGAAGAGAAACCATCCGGACCAGATGTACTGTCCGCACAAATGCCAAAGACAGCTTCCTGAACCTCCTCTACCTCAAGAACCGAACCCAGGCCATCCAAGTTAATAGCCTAAGGCAGCTGATCAAGAATCTGTAAATCAGGCTCAAGTAGAGGCCCGACATCCGAGGTAAGCAACCGCTTGAAGAACCAGAAGTCAAAACACGGTCGTGGTCATCAATGGAATGGATGCGAGATTGGACCCTCTTACGCTTTACCCATCCACTGGAAAAACAAAGTGTTCGTTCCCCCTCCACTTCCCACCTAATAGCCGCCTTATGCCTCATAGAAATCCGCTTCCACCCGCATGCGAAGTACAAACTCAACCACACACCGATTAACGTCAGCCCGAGTTAAAGCCGAAGGAATTGCCTCATTAGCAGCCTGAGTAGTACCCATAGCCGCCTCCGCATTCCTTTAAGTGACGAACACATCCCCGAAGACGTCCTTGTTCCAAGTCTTAAGAAAAGCCTTCACCCGCTTAAACTTAAGCAACAAGTTCATCATCCCATGAAAGCCAGTAACCTCCTGCCAAACCCACCGAATCTCCGGAAGGAAGGTGCTATGCCTAATCCACATCTTCGAAGCGAGAAGAAGACCTCGGCCTCTCAGCCAAAATCTCACACCGAATCAGCAGAGGGCAATGATCCAAGATGGACCTCGAAAGATGCACCACACACGTCTTGGCAAAGACACTATCCCGAACTCTCCATGAAGAACCCGGTCAAGCCTCTCAAAGACTCCCATGCCATGTAAAAGAAGAGCCCTCAAAACTCAGATCAAATAACAGACAATATGCCACGACATCCACCATGTCGTCCATCTCCAAATGACGCCTAGTGGAACTCCCCTGTCCCTCATCTGACATGAAAGTGTTGAAGTCACCTCCAACAAGCCACGGTAAATCGTCCATAGTGTTGGTCCCTAGATAAACGTTCGAGTGTAGAGAGGGGGGAGGGGGGTGAACACATGAAAACTTTCTCAACTTAAAACGCGAACGGTTCTATTCGGGAGAGTGCCTTGCTTGAACATGTTCGGCAGACCAAATATGTTGTTTTGAATCGCGTGGACGAGTGACCGACTATACTAAGGATTGCAAGGCGGCGATGTCGAATTCGGTACCGTTCACTAAGAGTTCGGTAGAGTGCGGAAATGTGTAGGCCCAATTCAATTAAGTTTGAAAATGTTTTTTATTAAAAGGCTGTTTCAATATATTAGTGCAATCTCTTAAGCTTTCCGAAACACGGTTGAATGACTTTGAAAGATAGTTTTCGAGTATGAAGTAAATCAATGCAACGGTAAAAAATAGAACACAGCGATTTTAAAGTGGTTTGGATATCAACAATCCTACGTCCACTGTCCGAAAAGATCAGGAGGCTATTTTGTTATACTGAGTTAGTCTCAGTCGGTTTGTGCAAAGGACAAATATTGGTCTTGAAGATTATACTAAGCAAGTCTCAGTTTAGGTGAGCTTCGATTTGATTTTCCCTTTATTTATAGAAATGAGCCATGGAAAGATCCGTTGGAAATGACGATCCATGTGTCACTCTCTTTTGGGTAGCTAACGGCTCTTTCAAAGAAATCTAGCAGAGTCTTTTCCCTCTATTTCTGGAAATAAGTTGACTTGCTGCTTTAATCAGAAGGTGGACAGCTGGCTGCTCGTCAGTGGTCGAGCTGTAGAAAGTGGTTGAGACAAACAGACTTCAAGGTAGATCTGGCGACTTCTTTGTATACCTCGTATGACTCTGCGATATAACAAGTAAGATCACCGATGGTTGAGACCGTACGGCCGTTCTTGAGTCGAACTTGGTTGATAGTATACTCCTAACTAACTCGCCACTTCTCGCCAATCATGTTGCCGCCTCAAACGAGCTATATGTATCAAGCTTCACCCAAGGTGCCTCGGGTAGTAACCACCGGACCATCGTAGACCGTAAAACCCGAGGGATGGGAGGATCCGGTGGCATAAAAGGAACCTTGGGAAGAGCCCCTACCCACATGATAGATGATGAACCTTGGGTAGGCTGAAAGCTCTTCCCGAAGAGCTTGCTTGATCGACATCTGCTTTATTTCTTGATCGGCATGGGTGGGGTTAGCAACATGATAGATGATGAAACACCCCATGATGTCTCCGTCCACTCGATCGGAGTTCGGATACAACTAAGAGATTTGTCGCGAAGGAAGAATGCCGGCTTCCTTGACAAGAATACTTCAAGGCTGATGCCCTCGGCGCCTCGAATATCTCCATCATGATCTCTAACTCGTCAGTGTCGAACTCCATGATTGGTTCACACCATACCCTGTCCTTCTCAAGTATCTCAATCATATTGGCGGAGAAGTAATGGCGAAAGCGTTCTTGGGTGCCATATCTAGAGTACGCAATATTCAATATCGGTATAGAAAAATATGATATGTAAACATAAAATACTTGAATAAGCAAGTAAATTTACCGTAATAATCTCGAGAAATATTGAAAGCAGTTTGCAAGTAAGAGGTTTTAGTTCTTAGAAATCGTAGGGCTTAAGTTGCAGAGGATAAAATGGCAGTTTTCTAACTTTGAACGTGATATATATGAGCAAGATGATGAACAGTTCAAAATCGACGGTTCAGTTTAAATCTGCTTTATGAGATGGATGGTTAGGATTTGATGTTATAAAATAGGCAATGATCAAAATAGCCGCCTAAGTTAAATTACGGTTGTAACTAGCTAAAGAAGTAACTTGATATGCGGCAGAATTCAGCAAACTTAGCATAGAATATCGTGCATTTAATGAAACCGTTTATACTAATTGACATTCTCTAAGGCATTGAATACGATGCTTGAGTCGGAATCATAATTACATTAAATCTTTGCGTTAGCTGCGAAAAGATATACGCAAACCTGTCGGTTGAACATCGTAGTCGGTGATACCTCGTGTAGATGGTTCCTGAATCTCCATTTCCTGAATGAGTCAAGTGCGAGAGTGGACATTCCCCCTCTTGCCGAATGCTCCTCTCCCTGAATCCTCCTCTCGACTTGGGTCGGCCAGGTCCAGCAGACCTAGCTCTAATGAATGTTCTCACGAATGCGGGTTCGGCTAGAGGCTTGGCCGGAACATCGGCCCTTTGATGGTCGAGTATGGATCTTCTCCATTCGATATCCTTCTTTTCAACATGGTCACGAATGAAGTGGTGTTCGATGTCCACGTGCTTGCATACGGTATGAAGTACGGGATTCTAGTGATTGCATGCACTAGAGCCGTCGCAGAAGATTGGCACTTCATTCGAATGACATTATAGTCGCGTAGCTACTGTCTTAGCCAAAGGATTTGGGCGCAGCAACTTCCAAGAGCCATGTATTCAGCTTCAGTAGTTGACGTCGCGATTGAATGTTGTTTCTTTGAAAACCATGAGATCAGCTTACTGCTGAGGAACTGACAAGTTCCCGAAGTTGATTTTTGGTCAATCCTGCAACCTGCATAGTCAGCATCAGACTAACCAGTTAGTTCTCTATTATCATCTGCTGGATACCATAAACCCATGTTAGGTGTTCCTCTAAGATAGCGGAGAATCTTCTTTCTTTGAGTCCATGTGGCTCTGCTTAGGATTCGCTGAAATTGAGCACAGACACCTACGGCATAAATTATGTCGGGTCTAGTAGCGAGTTAGATATAATAAAGAACCAATAATTGTGTTAAATTCAGTATGGTGTCTTGATACTCCCTCTTTATCAAGATCGATTTTCATGTTCGTGTTCATCGAGATCTTGATTAGTTTGCCGGATGTGCAATCGAATTTCTTGATGAGGTCTCGAGTGTATTTGCCTTGATTGATGAACGTTCGCTTCTCTAATTGTTTGAATTGAAATCCGAGGAAATAATTCATATCCCCATCATTGACATCTCAAATTTATCCTTTATCATCTTCTCAAATTGTTGACACATGATAACATTCTTTGATCCGAATATGATGTCATCTACATAGATACGCACAAGTAATATGTCGTCGTCCAAACGAATGCTAAATAGTGTGCGGTCTCGTGCCCTTCCGAAAACCTTTACGAAGAAGAAACTCGGAGTGGGTATCGTACTAAGCCCTACAGAGCCTTTCTGAGATTATAAACTTGATGTCCCTGCTGAAAGCCGGGAGGCTGTTCTACATAGGCTTCTTCTTTAAGCACGCCATTCAGGAACGCATACTTCACATCCATCTGATAAACTCTGAAGCATTGATGTGTTGCATAGGCAAGGAATAGTCTGATTGCCTCCAATCTTGCAATTGAAGCGAACATTTCGTCGAAATCTATCCCTTCGGCTTGAGAGTAGCCCTTTGCCACGAGTCCTGCTTTATTCCTTACTATGACGTTGTTTTCATCTCGCTTGTTCTTGAAGACCCATTTAGTTCCGATCACATGTTGATGTCGGGGTCTATCAACACGCTCCCATACTTAGTTCCTCGGGAACTGATTCAACTCCTCTTTTATGGCGATGATCCAATCAGCATCCTTAAATGTGTCCTCAACTTACTAAGGTTCTTCAGTAGACAAGAAGTAGGAATTTAGATCGCTTTCTCCCTGACGGAATCTAGATCTTATCTTTACACTAGCCTGGAGGATCTCCAATAATTAGATCGAAGTATGAGCATCCGGCCACGATCGACGATGCTTTAACTCTTCATCCGAAATTTGTTCAACACGGATAGTAGGTGAATTAGGCATTTCAATTGTACTATTCGAGATCGAAGTAATTCGGTTACTAGAGTCGGGTCTCTTGAGTGACCGGGTTCGGGGGCATTCGGCTCGGGAACTTCATTTGTTCCCCCCGAATTGTTATTCTCACTTAGAGGTCTCGTTACTACTTAGGTTTCTTCATCGACTTGAGTTACACGGGATTGACTACGTTCGGTAGAATCAATATGTTCAGGCTACATTACCTTTGGCTGAGATTTAATAGTCTTATTTTCGGTTTCCTCTTATGAATTATCATCCCAACACAATTGGATCTTCTCAACATTATCCTTTAAGCTCGAGATCCTATAGTTGCTTACCGATGTCCTCGAGTTCGAATTTGAGTTTCTACTCCTGTCTCCGATAGCAAACTCATTAAAAATAACATGAGGGCTTTCCTCCACACAAAGAGTCCGGTAGTTAAAAACTACGAAGGCTTTGCTAACTCGGGGAGTATCCGAAAAAGACTCCTTGGTCGACTTGCTATCAAAAGTCTTTAACTAATCCTTTCCATGATTGTGGATAAAGCCCGAACACCCAAAAATATAGAAATAAGATAAGAAAGGATTCCTGCCGTTCCATAATTCATATGATGTTTTCTGATGTTGCTTCGTCAGTAGAGATCTGTTCGAGTATAACTTGTAGTGTCGTTGCTTACGCCCATAATTTAGATGGAAGTCCTGAGTGTGCGAGCAGGGTTCTTCTTTGCTTCTTTGAGTGTTCGTTCTTTCTCTCATCAATCCCATTTTGTTGAGGCGTGCGTGCAACGGACGTCTCATGCTCTATGCCTTTAGCTTACGCCCATAATTTAGATGGAAGTCCTGAGTCACGAGCGAAGGTGGTTCTTTGCTTCTTTGAGTGTTCTGTTCTTTCTCTCATCAATCCCATTTTGTTGAGGCGTGCGTGCAGCAGACGTCTCATGCTCTATGCCTTTAGCTTTGCAGAACTCTTCCACCATTGAATTCAAGAACTCAGTTCCTCTGTTTGAACGTATCTTCCCGATTTTGGTGTTCTTCTCGACCGAGCCTTTTCAAAAGCGCATACAACTCTATTTTGACGTCATACTTTTTTGGCAATAAATATGACCCATGTGTAGCGTGAGTAGTCATCAATGACCACTAAAGCATACTTCTTGCCTACGATCGTCACGGAGGAGGCTGGTCCGAACAAATCAATATGAAGTAGTGAAGGATTCCATCCGTGAAAGGTGATGGAGGCTGGTGGATTTTTCTTCTTTGTTTGCTTTCCCTTCGGACATGCTTTGCACCGAGTGTCTTTGCTAAACACTTCATTCGACAGTCCTCTTACTAGAGCGTTTCTAGCTAGCTTGTTGAACATCTTGAAGTTGAGATGGGGCTGAGTCTTCTGTGCCAGAGCCACCCCGTTCTGTTGTCGTTCTTCGCCAGCAAGCATGCTTCAGGTTCAGTTGATTTCCAATCGGCTACGTATATATTCTTTTTGCGCGAACTTGATAACACTATTTTCCGTGTAGATTTGTCAATGATATTACGAAACTAGCGTCAAAAATCACTCTATTCGAGTTATCAAAAAATTGACTAACGAGAGAGAAGATTATGTTAAAGTCCTTCACCATATGATACTCTTGGAACCGTGGGCCGTTCCAATGCTAATTGTTCCATAGCCTCCGATATTGCCTTCTGCAAGGTGTCTCGAACTCGATTTTGGGTCCTTCTTGGCGAGTATAATTGTTCGATGGGTTCCTGGCAGTCGTCATGTGTCTTGAGCATCCGTTGTCCATGTACCAAGGGTCCTTATGCACCTGCAAATCAGAATTATATTCAGGTACCCTTTATTTGTGATTTTGGGTCCTTAGATGTTAGTTTGGAAACCCAAATCTGCTCTCACGACCACGGTGGTCTCGAGGCAGTTTCTTTCCACTTTGATCAACATACACGACCACTTGGACCGGTCGATGCTTGACTTCTAAGGCTTTACTTGGTTCGGGAGTCCTAATCTTCGGAGTTGGTAGGCTAGCCGACCTAGGCCTCGAACGACTTTCTTCTTCTTCTTCGACTCTTGGATCCTCTTCGACTATAAGATCATAATAATATGGCCCATACAGTTTGGATGTGTCGGTTGTGGAGGTTCATCTTGATCGGCCCACTTGACTTTCTTTGGATCCCCTTGCTGAACCCGGGTTGATCTTGAGCTAATGTTCTTGTCAGATTTATGATAGTTAGGATGAGGTGCCTTCATCTTCTATTTGTTCTTTGCTAAGGGGTTCGGGATCGCAGCATTGATAGTCTCCCCTTGAACAAACCTATCGGTCAACCGATTCTACGAGCGTACGGGGTTAGATGAGGAGGCTACGTGGCTGAACCCGAGTCCCTCCTTGCAATGTTTAGGCTTGTTGTTGGCTAGCACCGCCTCAAGCTTTTTTCAGCTCCCATGTACCGCTCTCGTCACCGGGTTCCTCCGGACATCATCACTCTTCTTACGCATTTCATGCTCAGTCGAAGTCCCGAAAACTTCGGCTTGATGGAGACTCGATTCGGTATCCTTCGAGTCAAGTCATTGGTCGATGATCGAGATCTGATCTTTTTGATGCTTGAGACTTGGCCATCGGAGAGTTAATCTCCTCCCGAGTCTCAACACAAGTCCTTCGACTCGGTAGCAACCGACTCTCCCGAGAAGGTCTCGATTCTCCAATTTCGGGGTATCCAACTCCCCGAAGAGTCTTCTTGAGCTGCAAGCTCATCGAATCTACTCATCTAATAATTCTTCATAGGCGATCGAGACGTCCAGATTCTCATCTGCACCTAAATAGTATCGTGTGTGCAGTGTGAAGAGGAGTTAAATGGTGCGTGAGAGTTTACCTTATCCTCTTCTCCTGCCATAAGATACTTTTCAGCATCTTCTTCAAGCTCTAGGGCCATGAATGCCGCTTCATCATCGATGAATCCATGAAGGAATCGACTTCATCGAGTCGTCCGAGAGTTCACTCGGTAATGTAAGCTTGACGTTTCTTGAAGAACTTCTCCCTTTGAGCTTTTGGTGCTGCTCTTTCAACTGTACTGAGTTCAGGAAAGTTGTATTGGTAGTGTCCTGGCTTCTTGCAGTTATAGCAGGAGGTGATTCTGCCTTCTTTGCTTTCACTATCTTTCGACTGTGCAGAATCTTTCTATTTCCTGCAATCTGAGGTATGCAGTTCAGGAGTGCGCTTAGGTGTATACTCAGACTTACTCTTTAAGTCTCTGACGACTCTAGAGAGCTTTCTGCACCTCTCCTTTTCCTTCTGATATTTGACGGCAAGCAGTGTATATCTCTGAGCTAAGCTTCCTTCTTGTAGATCGCTGGTTGAAGGCTCGGCTTTGCTAGATATGGGAGTTGTTGTGCCGACCGATGCTTTGAAGGTATGGTCAATCGAGTGTCAACTTCAGCTCGCTGCTTCTTACGTGGTAGACCAAACTTGAACTCCTCATCCTTCAATTCTGAAATATATGATTAGGAGAAACAATATCAAGATCAGAATGTCTAAGCAAAGTAGCAAATGGAGTCCAATGTCCGTCTGGCAGTGGTCTCAATATTTTGATATTCATTTCTCGGTTGGAGAACATCTTTCCCGGCCGTTGATGGTGTTCATCAAATCCATAAATCGATGTTGAGATCTTCAATCGTGTCACTAGGTATGAGAGACGGTCTCTCCGACTTACGAAGTTCCGGCGCTAGTTTGTTAGCTTTGATCTTCGAGTCCCCGGACTCGGTAGCGCCAGAGCACCCCTGAGTTCCTTGGCGAACTTGTAGTCCCGAACTCTTCCGAGATTAGAGTCACTCGAGTGGTCAGTATAGCATTTCTGGCAACCCGGTCCAGATTGTGAAGCTTCTTCTCTTCCGGAGTGAAAAGGCTTCTGTCTTTAGGGATCTTCTTCCCGGTCACCATTCCTCCTCCTTGTGTTGGATCCTGGTTTTCGACAGTATCGATCATGGGAACGATAGGTCCATCTTCCAAGACCTCTGTCATGTTGTCGTGGAGGGAAGTCAGATGAGCTTCCATTCTGACTCGCCATACCCCGTAGTTCTCTACTGAGAACATGGGTACCATCCTGATTCGTGACATATCAGACATTTTAAATAGTGATATGAATGAAGAATGATATGCAGTGAAAACGTTTTCAAGATCCCTTCTAGTAGACCAGTTTCAGATAACAAGAGTCTTAGATAACTCTTGCTCTGATACCAATTGTTGGTCCCGAGATTAACGTTCAGGTGTAGGGGGGGGGGGGTGAATACACCTAAAAACTTTCTCAACTTAAAACGCGAACAGTCCTATTCAGGAGAGTGCCTTGCTGAACAGGTTCAGTAGACCAAATATGTTTTTCTGAATCGCGTGGACAGAGTGACTAACTATACTGAGGCCTGCTAGCTGACTAATGTCAGAATTCAGTACCGTTCACTAAGAGTTCAGTAGAGTGCGGAAATGTATAGGCCCAATTTAGTTGAGTTTGAAAACGTTTTTTATTAAAATTGTTTCAGTATATTAGTGCAATCTCTTAAGCTTTGCGGAAACATAGTTGAATGATTTTGAAAGATAGTTTTCAATATGAACGAAAATCAATGCAGTAGTAAAAACAGAACACACCGATTTTAAAGTGGTTCGAATATCAACAATCCTACGTCCACTGTCCTGAAAATATCAGGAGGCTATTTTATTATACCGAGTTAGTCTCGGTCGGTTTGTGCACCGGCCAAACACTCGGTCTTGAGGATTATCTTCGAGCAATTCTCGGTTTACAAGTACTAAACAAAAGTGTTTGACAAACTCTTCAACTATGAAGGAGTTCTTTACAAGTAAGAACAGTTCAGGGATGAACTCCTTCGATCTAAGATATGGATATATTCAGTGAAGCTTAGGTTAGAGGAAAGGGAACAAGAAGGTGGCTTCTAGAGTGACGAACAGTAAGGAATAAGCTCTCTGGGTTCGTGTTCAATGACTTGGATACTAGAGGCCATTGATTCTAATTCAGCTTGGTTCCCTTGAGCAAGTATGTCGCCTTTCGCTTGAATTGTTTCTCTAAACTTCTTGCAGAAAGCTTTAGTCGGTAACTGTTTTCTCGTAATCACTCTTGTGTTATTGGTCTGGTAGGTAGGTGAGCTTTGATTTGATTTTCCCTCTATTTATAGAGGTGAGCCATGGAAAGATCCATTGGAGATGACTATCCATGTGTCACTCTCTTTTTGGTAGATAACGACTCTTTAAAAGAATGCGCGAGTCTTTTCCCTCCATTTATGGAAAGAGGTTTACTTGCAGTTTTAATCAGAACTTGGACAGCTGCCTGCTCGTCATTGGCCGAGGTGTAGAAAGAAGTTGAGACAAACAGACTTCTAGGCAGATCTGAAGCCGACTTCTCCGAATACCTCGTATGACTCTACCGATTTAACATATAAGATCATCCGCGAGTTAATGAGGCTGTCGGGCCATTCTTGAGTACGAACCGAGTTCGGTAGTATACTCCCTACGAGTCCAACTCTGCGAAGGTCAACTCGAGTTCGGTGAGCTGCTCTTGCTTGAGTCCGGTTACGCCGACTCCTTCAGTATCTTGCTCCTGCCGACTCCGGCTCTACCGAGTCCGAATACCTCTCGGTATCTTGCTCTTACCGAGTCGAGCACTACTGAGTCCGAATACCTCTCGGTATCTTGCTCCTATTGAGTCCAAGCCTCTCGAGTCTTCACTCCATGTTACGGGGGCGGATAGTCTCGAAGGGTCAGCGAGACGAGCTAAGTGTCTCGAACCATACCGAAGGGATGTCTTCTGAGTCTGAAACTCTTTGAGACAGAGCCATTACAATTACAACTCAATGGTTCACCAATCAAATTAGGGTTTGAGATCATTCAAATCTTCTAACACTATACTACTGAATCATCTCCCAACACATAGACTAAGAGATACTACGAAGATGATCCCGCAAACCATGACGTTGCGCCATAGTACACTTTCCATAGATAATGGAAAGGTAGACAGGAGCCCGAAGAAGCGGACCTGACGTTCGCAGATGAAGCAACTGTGAAGATGTATACAACACCTTCAACTTAAAATCAGAATGAGCAAAAATCCGAGGTCCGCGAGTCGCTATTATGAGCCCGAAGAGGAAGACTAAACATAGATCCAAATGTAGCAGGATCCAGATCAGTCATAAGCTCAATCACAACAACAAAAGATAATCTCTCCCTACTAACATCCTGTGTGACGAGATTGGCAATCCCGCGGACGTTCCAAAACATGAAGTTCACGGATATGGGGAAACATCACTAACGGGGATAGATGCTGCAACATCCATCTTGAAATCATGAGAAGGCTCAACTAAGTGACCAGCAACCCTCTCTTCGCCATCAATCATAAAATCGGCTCCACTAGACCGAGATGGATCCAAAGGTGTACTATCCGAACTCCTCTCCAACCGCATATCACTCTAAGTAGAAACAGGCTGAGGTTCCACAACCACAACATCCTCATCCTCATCAACCAACTGCAGTGCCTGAAACTCATGAGGATTAGCACATTAAACCCGTTGGTTGATTAAGTTCGGAGTGTGTTAATAAGGTCGAGCGGTACTACTCAAGAATATAAGATTTTAATTAATTTAAGCTGTCGGTGAGCTTAATTAATTAACGGATATTTCTATCTTAAATACGGAGATCGATTAAGTCTAAAATACATGCCCTTGCTCAATTTGTGATAAAGGGGCAAGTCAACACGGATTCTCTAGTGGAATGAATGCGTGTTTATTAATTAATTTTGCTCCGGGCTGAGCATAGATAATTAATTAATTTGAGGCCCTGCTTTATTTCTTGCATTAGATCCACGATCTAGCCCAATTAGTTGCCTAGTTATTTATTGTCTCTCGAAATTATTATTAATAGATTAATGTAATTTTACATTATTTAATAATGTTATTTATTTGGAATTAATTGGCCAAGCCAATTAATTGATAAATATTAGTAGCCCAATGGATTAATTAATTATATTATGGGCTAATTATGTCGAAGTCCATTAGGAATATAATTAAATTAATGGGCTACAAATATTAATATTATATTGGCTTTTGAAGCCTATATATATTAATATTCTGTTCATAAACAGATTACACACACACATTATTATACACGCGAACGGCGTGAGTAATGGGAGAGACAGTATTCTTAATTTTCTCCAGTTCTCGACCACCCGAAGGAGAAAAAGGCGGGACACGAGATCGGAAGATCGACATACGAGCAACAATCGAGAGCGTAACAACATATGTAGGAGGAAGGTAATCGGTTCTTCACCTCCTATTTCTTCAATAGGTATCGAGCCTGGTTTAGGCTCTGATTGTTGTTGTTAGGAGGATGATTAGGTTTAATTCCGTCGTTATCGGGCTAGTTTCGTGTTTGGGGGCGGCTGCGAGCACCTTGTTTTGACCCGTTGTAACGTTTTTCTCGTGAGAAAATCCACGAGTAGTTGATAGGACCAATGTGTTACGTGATTCTACTATTTTTGTACTGTATTTTGGTCAAGGATGCACGAAAATTGAGGTGCGACAGCGCGGAAGGACGAAAAAGGACGAAACACTAATTTCGGGGCAAGACACGACCGTCATCTTTGTGGAGGCACGTGCTGACTCAATTTTCCGATCCGTTCGGATAGTTTTGTTCAATTTTTCGTTAGTTTCATCTGGACAGGTCGCACAACCCATTCCAATTTCTGGTTTGTCCAGAATAGCGTCGGAAAGGAGAAGTGGTCGTGCTGTCAAAAAATCCCCATTTCGGCCGGAAAACCCAAATTTGGGTAGGGTTTCGCCGCATCTTGCGGCGGCGATTCCCAGCGGATCTGGAGTCTAATTGACAATTGGCTTGAACCGCTGGATTCCTCGCCTTACAAGCTTCGTGTCGATATGTCCTATGGGATCATTCGATCTTGGATGCGACCGGAATCGGCGTCACGAAGTTCTTTGCTCACCATAAATTTTTTTGACGACAAATTTGAAAATTGAGGGAAATTGATGGATGATTTCGGCCGGAATCCGTTCATGGCGGCTGAAAATCATTCAAGGATCGTTTCCCCTAAATTAATTGAGCGAATCGCGGATCGGAAAGAGGCAAAATTGAGCGGCGAAGAAGCGGGACGGGGCTGCGTAATACGGCTGTAACCCGATCGCCGCGGTTGTTAATTCCGACCAATCATTGCAGCCCGAGACGGCCGGACGACGTCGGGCGTGGCTGGAAACGACGTAGGTGGACCGGAACGGCCATGTCGGGGTAGCAGCCGCACGCGTGCGGGAGGCTCGACGGCGTGCAGGCTGCGCGCGTTCCCAATAATGTTCGCGCACCGGGCACACGCTGGTTCGCGTCGGCGGGGCTCTAGGGACGTCGGGGAGGCGGCGGCGACGGGTTTTTCTTGTTGAAGAAGATGATGACGTGGCGCGCTGGCGCGCCACGTCAGCCTTTGCTGACACATGTAAGACGCCCCCTGATGATGTGGCACGATGCAATTTCAAATTCGAAGATTTTTCAAGATATCAAAGATCTATATTTTGTTCGGGCTATGTAATAGATAGATTTAATTTTTATACGTGTTTTTTTTAAGCCCGATAACGACATTTTAATTTCCTATTTGCGCATTTATTTATTCTTATGCTTTAACATGCGATTATGTGATTAATTGCGCTTAGAAAAGCATGTAAATAGGATTTATGTTGTTATTAAGTATGTTTTAATTTTTGCGAGCACGTTTTATTATATACATTTAGCAATTGTATGCTTTAGGAATTATGTGATGATGCATGATTCCTAACAAACCTTTTGAATAAAATGACTAAGCAACTTTAAATTAAAATGACGGATTGGAGGATTGCTTGATCTGGTCTAGAGAGAGAGAGAGAGAGAGAGAGAGAGAGAGAGAGAGATAGAGAGAGAGAGAGAGATGAGATGAGATGAGATTTTCATTTTAATTTCTAAGATAGATGCTCTAATTTAAAATGATTTAATGACGAATAAGATAGATGCTTTAATTTTCATTTTAATTTCTAAGGCGCGATTTACAAAACTAAAACACTTGATAACCTGCACGAATAGATATGCTGTGCCTTTTATATTAAAAATTTCGGGGCGTTACACAATTTTTATTGAGTTTGTTTGCTGAATAAACTTAGCTTGCCATGTTAGCTCTCTCATCGCGTGGCTGAGTGATTCAAAGACGCCGAGCACTCTTTACCGGCTTAGGTAAGTAAGTAATTTAGTGTTCGAATTAGTGCGGAATGAGTAGGCCCAAATTTATCCGTCTTTTTTTTTTAAAAAACGTTCTTTACTAATAATTGTTTAGTATGTTGGTGTGTGTGTGTGTTAGAGAGTATTGGGTGATGATTTAATATAAGATTTAAAGACCTGTCCCTAGTTGAGTGATAAACCAACATAATGTAATAGCTTAGATGATCTTAGCTTGTTAGGAACTTAATAGGCTAGACAGAGTTCAGTAGATGCCAGACTCAGTAGATTGTTCTTCTCAGTGTTTGAAGACTAGGTAGGATTTAGTCGAATTTACTGATTGTGTGTTGAGTATCAGTATCAGAAGGATCGACCTACAAGCTGAATCTCTCAGAGGATGTTAGTAGAGCACCACTCGGTTAAAGTTTCTAAGGTATCGGAGGTAGTCAATTTAGCATCAGTCTTAAAGTTTGCACCTACTAATCAACATTGACAATTGAGGAGCCGCCAAGACCTGTACTTGCCACGACATAAAGGCGCCCTCGAGCTAAAAAAGAGAGAATCTCTATAGTGATGTTCAAAATGAGATTATTATTTTCCTTGGACTTTGACACGTGGCTAGGTTCTCTTCAACGGATCTTTTCACGGGTCAAGATTAGAGATCGTTCTTCAAGTGTTGAAGATAACACCGAAATACAAAACATTCAAGCGATCAAAGTTCTAACACTCTTAAGCATACAAAGTGAAGAACTCTCAAACCAAACAAATCAGACTAAGTTCTTCACTCTAGAGTACCTTAGTTCCCTTTCTCTATTCTATAAGCAATCATTGTTAGATCATAAGCTTAGAATCTAAAAGACTTCATCTTTGAACTGTTCTTATTGTAAGAACTCCTTCTACGTTGGAAGAAACTCTTAAACCTTGTGTTTGAACCCCTATAAAGTCGCTAGTACTATAACTAAAGATCTGTCCAGTGCATGGATCGACTGAGACTTGCTAAGTATAATCTATTCAAGAACTCCAGGTAATTCCTAACTTTGGATGTGGGATCATGCGTATCTGAACCACTTTAAAACTGCGTGTCTTATTTACTATTTTATTGTTTATAGTTCATCTTGCAAAAAAATACTATGTTAAACTCATAAAATATGCACAAGCATAAAGTGAAATAGTTTTCGGTAATAAAACATTTTTCAAGAGGGACGACTAAAAATGGGCCTACACTATTCCACACATAATCTTGTACCGAGTCGCTTGTGGACTCGATTGAAGACAATAAACGGTATTTAGTATCTTGAACCACTCTACCTAGGCAATGAAGATGGCAAGCTAAACTATTCATAAGCAAACTCAATATTAGACTGACTTTCGCGTTTGAGTTTGGAACTTGGTCTCAGTGTATTTGACCCCCCCTATCTTAGGAAGACTCGTCTCACGAACCAACAATTGGTATCGAGCGGTGTTCTTCTGATCACCGTTTCTTGAGAATCAATGGTAAACTCGAACAGATCCCGAAAATGCTTTTCATTGCATTCACATTTCTTTTATTCATCATATACTTTGTTTCCGCCATGTCCGATATGTCGGTATAAGGATGGGTCCGATGTTCTCGGTAGAGAACTATGGCGTGTGGAGATTCGAGAATGGAAGCGCAACTAACGTCGCTCATGACAAGCATGACTGAAGTCCCGGATTCGGGACCCATTGTACTCGGGATCGATAGTGTCGAATATGCTGTTGTGGGAGGCATAGGAGCGCCACAGGGGAGAAAGCGCCTTCGCACTGAAGAAAGAAAGCTGCACAACCTTGGACCGAGTAGCTTGAAATGCTATACCGACGACGCCGGTGACTCATATCTCGGAAGGGTGCACGACGAAAGGCAACTAAGGAACTCTAGGACGCTCTACCCATACCGAGTCTAGGGACCCCGCAGATCAAAGAAAACAAACTTGAGTGGAACTACGAAGTTCGGTCGTTCTTCATGCAACCTAGTGAAAAGATTGAATATCTTAGCATGAGATTCCTAAACCGGATCAACATCATCAATGGGCTAGGAAGAACGTTCACCAACAAATAAATGAACGCGAAGATTCTCGAGCTTTGCCTAGACTCGAATGGTGTTCATCTTCTTCTTATTTACGACATTCGATCTTAACTCTATTACTCTTGAATTTAAATTTTCGAACTCAAGGCTAAAGAATTTGAGCATAGTCTTCCTCAACGAAGTTTTCATGTATGTAAAGCAACATTCGGTACTTCAATATCAAGCCAATCGTAGCAAGCACAATGTCAAATCGTAGTGCTTGAAAAACTTGCTAATCGTTATGCTCGCTAGCCTTGAAATATCCGAAGGAGAAATATAAAGTTAAATTATCGAAGAGATTTGCTAAAGTCTCACGAGGTAAGAAAGATAATTCTAATAAGGAAGAAGAGCCTAACTCTTAGTTTGAATGCAGGAACACCGAGAATGCCTCCTTTCCAACTAAAGAAACATCCTAAGGAGGAGGTAGGACTTCATCGTGTTACAACTGCAAGAAATCTGGACACTGTCAGTGCGACAGCCCTGAGCTCTCAGCTGCAGAAAGAGCTGAACGACAGACCAAAAGAGATAAATTTTCCAAGAAGTGGCAGACTTACAAAGCCGAAGAGCTCCCAGATTGCTCAAGCAAAGAGGATGTATTCACGAATACATATGAAGATGAAGCCGGATTCATGGCAATCGAAGTCGAAGAAACTAAACAATGTCTAATGGATGTAGAAGAAGCTCAGGTAGTTGGAATTTGTATATTGGAAGCCACTTTTTGCTTGTATACAATGTGTTTTTCTTTTCCACTATTTTTATTCTCCTATCTGATTAATTATATTCGTGCATGTTGGTCCTTTATCTTGTATATAGTTAGATTTTGTAGTATGTTGTAGATCACAGAATACTGCACAATTGGTTTAACTAACAGGATATACAGTTATCACAACTGAGACAACTTAAGGACAAGTTGTCGGTTTAAGCTGTAGTTAAGATAAGAAGTGGCTTGTCAGCTGTTTGTCTATACTTGTACACTGAAGGTGGTGTATTGATGGATCACAGTGACATGTCTTCTCTTAGATGACCTTAGTGGAGAACCAAAGATCTTGGTGACTTAATTTGGTCTTAAGCTCGATAAGATTTCAGATGAGTGCATTTAGGTGTCTATCACTTTGAATAACTATTGTGAATGTTATCACAACTGGATCTATGTATCTTGGGTGATAGTAGGTATTTGTAGCTTAGGCTGGTTATCAGCATCTTGCAATTGTGTCCTTGTTAGTTGGGTTAATAATATCACCTAAGGAACTCGTAAGGATAAGCACACTAAACCCGGTCGGTTGTTTAAGTTTAGGTTTGTTAATAAGGTTGAGTGGCACTACGCTGAATATAATAAGATGTTAATTAATTTAAGGCTGTGTTGGTCCGAGAGTCGAACCTTCGGGTGTGGGGGGGGGAGGGTGAATACACACGAATGTAAATTTCAAACTCAAACACGAAAGTCAAAGAAACCGAATGTTGCTACTAAACTAGTCAGTTGCATAAATAAACTTTTTAGATCTTGTGGGCAGAGATAACCTTCTACTGAGTCCTATCTACTGACTTCAGTTAGTGAACAGTAGTTCGGTATTGGATATTGTGTGCGGAAGTGTAGGCCCAAAAAATGTTCGTCTCAGTTTGAAAAACCCGTTTTATACCGATTGTTTAAGAGTCAATTTTATGCAATATGGATAGTAAACAATGCAAAAGGTAAAACGACACATAATTTTTAAAATGGTTCGGATACACATGATCCTACATCCCCCGTCCCGAACAAAGCGAGAGTTCTTGTATTAATTATACCGAGCAAGTCTCGGTTAATGCGTGCGTGGACGGATGCAATCTTGTTTGCTTATATTGAGCGAGTCTCGGTTAATGCATCGTATTTGGATAGATATCTACTTATAGTCGTAGTGACTTTACAATTTCAACCGTGAAGATTGGAGTTTCTCCAACTAGAAGGATTTCTTACAATAAGAATAGTTCGGAAAGTCGAAGACCTTTCAGTTTTCTAAGGTAATGATTTTACAATGAGCTTGCTTAGAACAAAGAAAGGGAACGGATTAAACTCTAGAGGGAAGAACTAGAAGGATTCTCTCTGAATGCAAGTTCTTCGTTGGGAAAGACTATGAGTTTGCTAGAGTGTTTGATCGCTTGAATACTTATATTCCGGTATGTCGTGTCTTCTCTCCATGAAGACTCTTCTCTATTTATAGTCTCGACATATGAATAGATCTATTGGAGAGAGTCTAGACACGTGTCAAAAACGACAAGGAAAACGACCCAACTTCATTTTGAATAACACTATAGAGATTTCCTCTTTTTCACTATAGAAGCAGCTTTACGTCAGAGCAGGTACAGTGCTAGCGGCTTCTAATTGATCGAGGTTTAGCGAGTAGGTTAGGGTTGTTCAAACTCCAATATCAAGCTGAGTTGACTTCCTCTGATTCCTCGGACGTTTTACTTGAATTGTCTCGTAAGTCCATTCTTTCGAGATTTCAGCTCGTGGCTCGAATTTTTTTTTAAGATTCGGTAGCTTGGAGCAATCCCAACCGAGTTCGGATGCTTTGAGTTCTTCGGCTGAACGATAGATGCTCTATTGAACTCTATCAGCTACTGAACTCTAGCTAGCCTATTGAGTTCCAATCATGCTGAACTCGACTAAGCTATTACATAATACAAGGTTCATCATTCAGCTAAAGTTTCGGGATCTTCAAATCTTATCACGCTGCATCTCATCCCAACAATTTCCCCCTATTTGATGATGCCAAAACATTTTACATCAATAACTTCTACAAATCAACAGTATACAGATGACAAAAATAATATCCTTTCCCTTAGCTGACAATTTCCCCCTATAAGATCCTTCCATCTATACTTAAGAGGATATCAAATCTAGACACACCTAAACACGAGGAACAAACACATATATAGATAACAAGTGTGTGTGTGTCCTTGTCACTAAAGTGATCGAGTAGTGTTGAAACGTAAAAACATAGCCAAATGACAATGAATGATTGTCGAAGGCCGAAAGAATATAATTTTATATATGATCAAGAGGTTACAAATAAAGAAATTCTATCCAATCTAGACTAAGAGCTATCGAGCTACAAGAGGAAAACAGAGCAAAAACATAAGAGAATCACTGGACTTCTTGAATTGTTGCGATCGCGCCTTAAAGTCAAGATATTTCTTTTCGGAGGTTCAAGTTCATCCAAATCGACTAGACTCTCCTTCTAAGCTTCCGGATCTCTTCTTGGTCTTCAGCATCTTTAACATCCAGTCCCCTTCTCGCAATGGCGTATCCGATCTCTTCCTCAATTTCCTTGGTGCAAATATTTCCAAAGACGAGTACAAGGAGGAGGGAGAGTCCTCAATTTCGAGTGTAGTGAGAATCTTATTAGACTTGTTGGAGAGCGATCTGAATTTTAGCATAGACTTCAGGATCTGAAATCATCAAGACTTGTTCGAAGATCTTGTCTGGATTAGATGGATCGGCTACTGTCTGCCAGATGTAGAAACTCTTGATAAAATCGACCATGTCAGCTCCCACTTCAAATTTCTTTTCCCAGGAACCCACGTGTCCACCCTTGGATAAATGATGCTCTTTATGATGTTACCCTAAGGTATATGTCTGAAGAATTTAGACATTGTAGGGACGTTACTTTGATCTTTCTAGATTATTTTGTCTAAGTCCTATAAGGGGTAAATTTTTGGACTTGAACATCGTAGAGAATATAAGGTTCCGGAACCCCATGATATCGGATCAATAGAGCTCTATCGCCATGGAAGCACTCCGTAGAAGATCGGCTTCAATCGTTGTTTCGAAACAAGAGCTCAGTTGTTTGTCTTCGAGTGGAAACACTAAGTAGAATATTCAACCGCCTCAGAAAGAAGACTTAGTATGATTAGTCTTGATCTACTAATGAGTTGCAACTCAGTTGCAGATCGTACAAGGAAAATCGACAGCCTGACTTTTATCAGTCGGATGTCAGCAGAGAAACACTTATGTCCGAGGTTCAGAGGAAGTCAACTGAGCTAGAAGACTGATGTCTGAAAATTCTAACTTACCGCCATACCTCGACCAATGAGAAGCAAGCGAAGATTACCTGCTCTGATACAAAGCTTCTCTCATGCACAGAAAGCCAACCACTCTGCGGCGACATTCAAAATTATTTAGCCGTTTTCCTTGGGGTCTTGTGACACGTGGCATGGTCCCCTCGAATGGATCATCTTGAAGAGTTAAAAAATATTCGAGTTCAACAAGAAACAAAGGGAACAGACGCAAGAATTCACGAACACATTCTCAAGCACTCTAGCAAACTCATCGCTACATCTAGCGAAGAACTAGAAATCTTAGAAATATCCGAGTAGTTCTTCACTCTAGAATTGTTCGCCGATCTCTTTTCTAAGCTAACCTTGTTAGATCATACTCTTAGACACTTAAAGGAGTTTATTGTAAGAACTCCTTCCTAAATGGAGAGAAAACCTTTCAAACTTCAGTTTGATTTTTTTAAGTCGCTAAGGACTATAACTTAGAATGTTCTGTCCAATACACATAAACCTTTGGCCGAGGCTTGCTCAAATAATCAACAGGACCTCATGTTCAGCAGGACTATGGATGAAGGATCTTGTGTATCCGAACCATGTTAAAAACTGCTTCTGTGATTTCGTATGTTATTGCATCTGATGTCAACTGCTTGCAAAATCATACTTTTAGTTAAATAACAATAAAACAGCACTAGCCAAAACCGATTTGGTTTGCATAAAATGTTTTTCAAAGAGACGAACATAAATCGAGCCTACACAATTCCGCACTTACTCATCTACTGAGTTCCTCAGTACTGACTTCAGTCAGTAGAGACGGTTCAGTCGTTGAATCACTCTGCCCTGCGATTAGAACGCTTAACTGGAAACTAAACTCGCTCAATAGCAGACTCAGTAATATGCTGACCTTCGCGTTTGAGCAAAAATTTGGACTCAGGTGTATTCAACCCTCCCTCTACACCTGATACTTGTCTCTGGACTAACATTCACGATGCACCCACAACACATGCTCAGCCGCATGAGAACCTCTAAAAGTGGTTCTAACATATTAAATTCAGATGAATTAGATTCAGATGAGCACTCAGTTCAATAAGATGCTTCAGAAGCTGAAACTCCTAGGAGCAGAAAGCAAGAGACTTTCCCTGGAATATTGGGTCTCTACTGAGTCAGAAGGACTTGTTTGTAGACAAATGGAAGATCTGAGTACTAATTATGGACATTTCGAGAAAGATACCGAAATTGTCAGTCTGAGTCAAAAGCTTTCGAAGTCGAGCGACTATGAAGCACTAAGGGAGAAGTAACGAGGTTTGGAGAACCTTGATGACCGAGCAATACCTATAAGCTAGACAAAAGCTAAAAGAGATGCTAAAAGTTCAACAACCAGCCTTCACTAAGGAAGGCTCAGAAAAGCTAGCTGAAAGGTTTATCTAAGGGGGAACTGAATATGATGACCCTACCAACCCCCAGAGAAAGAACAAATAGAAAGTTAAAGCACCTCAGTTGAGCTATAAACAAACGACCCGAGGTTCAAGTCTTAGACTCCACGATCTAACTCAGGAGGAACTAAGAAGGTCAGATGTGTTGAACAATGTGGTCAACTACAATGCACTCATCCCGCACACTATAGATCATACTACCTTGAACCCAAGGTCGGGAGAAGTCCCGAGGATCCATAAGAAGAAAACTCCCTGAACCTCAATCAGCAAAGAAGTCAGTATCTCCCCGTTCAATAGAAAGATACGATGAAAACAAGGCGAAGACAATGTTCGAGACCACCAGGATCGTTAAAAAAATTTGGGTTCCAAAAATGACTTAACATTTGAGGACCCAACTTAAAATAAAGGGTACCTAAATTTATTTCTATTTTTCAGGTGCATAAGGACCCTTGGATCATAGATAGTGGAAGTTTGAGACATATGACATGCCTAAAGAATCTACTAACCAACCACGTTCAACAAGAAGGACCTAGAATTAAGTTTAGTGACAATTCCTATAGAAGGGGATATATCGACCACTAAAGATTGGAATAACATAGTTCCAAGAGTAACATCTGTTCAAGGACTTCAACATAATGTCCTTTTAGTTAGTCAATTCAATGATAACTTAAATCGACTAACCTTTGAGCCTGGTTTCTATGATGTTGTTAATGAATCTATAGGGAAAACAAGTGTTATCAAGGTCACAGAGGAGAAATATATATAGGGAAAACTAGTGTTATCGTGGTCACAAAGGAGAAATATATATATATATATATATATATATATATATATATATATATATATATATCCGGTCCTAGTTTCACTTTCGATCCACAAGGATCAAGATCAAATGAGTGCGCATTCTCGTTCGTCAAGAATATATATATATATATTCTCATGAGAACCAAACTCTATATGAGAACTAAGAACCATTATGCACCACCGATCTTATAAGAATGAATGGCCGGATCTAGAGATTAATTTTGATATTTTTAATTTTCTTTATTGTGTAAGGGTGATTGTGTAAAAATCAATTATTTTCTATATTATCACACACTTAAATTAGGAAAGATGGGTAGTAACTTCAATCAAACATTAGTCAAAATTAATGCATTACACTAGTTAAAGATTTTAATTAGATGTCATTATTAAAATAATACGGAAGATAATTACTATTTTTTTACTTTAATTATTATTAAAAATGTAATAACATGATTAAAAAAATGCTCCTTTATTAATGCATAACTTTATTAATTTAAATGCATTAAGATTAACTTGCAATTTAATGCTTTCAACAATATTTCATATGCATCATAATATTACACATAGGCATCATATCCATCATAATATTTCATATGAATCATAATATTACAAATATGCATCATATGCATTATAATATTTTATATGCATCATAATATTATACAAATGCATCATAATATTACACATAGGCATCATATGCATCATAATATTTCATATGCCTCATAATATTACACATATGCGTCATATGCATTATAATATTTCATATGCATCATAATATTATACATATGCATCATAATATTTCATATGCATAATAATACTACACATCGGCATCATAATATTACAGTAACATATTTTATGCATTAGTGTATTCTAATTGATGAATCAATAAATGGGAAATAATGCAAATAGCTATTATAATTATGCATCAAAATATGCGAAATAATACATAAACATATTGTAATTATTGAATAAATTTACACTAAATTATACTTCATTTAATTCGAATTAATCAATTAGTTCAATACAATTTGAAATATGTTTTGAAATTGAAATTAGAGAAAATTAAATATGCATCGTAAATAAATAATAAAAGATTAGTTAAATAAGATCACATAAATTATGCATCGGTCCTAATAAATAATTAGTTTTGGTTATGTTAAATATGGAAATTAAAATTAATAAATGATCATAACAAAACAAGGTAAGATTTCAATATGTAAAGGATACGTTACTTAATTTAACAACGCAAATTACATTGTTAACCTTTTAAGATATTTTACATTAAATATCATGAATTAAATGATAGCTTAATAATAACTATAGATTGAAATAAATCTAAGGTTTATATTAGTTCCTAGTTCTCATATAGAGTTTGGTTCTCATTTGATCATTCCCTTACATACATACATATACATACATATATATATATATATATATATATATATATATTGCAAATTGAAATACCGCTGAACCTATAGCCTCGCTTACTTGGACAAACTAAGTCTAACGATAAAAAACGGGTTGGTTGTGGCATAGAAGACTCGATTACCTCGAACTTCAAGGCTATGAACAAGTTGGCAAGGACTCAAGAGCCAAGGGACTGCCCAATGAAGTATTTAAACAACATAGAAATTGCGAAGCAGGCATGGAGGGAAAGCAGACAAAGTCAACCAATACACCTATTCCGTCACATTCTACTAATGGAATCCTTCAGCTTCTTCACATGGACTTAATCGGGCTAGTCTCTCCAGAGACTATTAGAGGTAAGAAATATGCCCTCGTAGTTATAGAAGACTACTCAAGATATTCATGGGTAATATTAATCGCCAACAAATCTAATGTCAAGACTGAATTGCCAAAGCTACCGAAGACACTCGGTGTAGAAAATGACATCAAGATTCAAAGAATTCACTCAAATAGAGGCATAAAATTTCTTAATTCAATGATGAAAGAGTATTGTGAGACTAATGAAATTCAGCACGAGATGTCGGCAAAGCACGTACGCCTCGGCAGAACGGACTTGTTGAACGAAAGAACGAGAACTTTCAAAGAAGCAAGCAAGAACGCTCCTCGCCGACTCGGGATTACCATCAAAATTCTAGGGAGGAACCTATTGAAACTGACTTGCTATACTCGGAACTCTCAATACCGACAAAGACTCACAAGAGGACAATATATGGATTATGGAAAGGGAGAACACTTTCTATCTCGCATTTTTATATTTTTTGTTGTCCTTGCTTTATCTACAATAATTGAAAGGATCAGTTGAAGATTTTTGATAGCAAATCACACAAAGGAGTTTTCTTAGCATACTCTAGGGTCAGCAAAGCTTTCAGAGTCTTTAACTACCGGACACTTTGCGTGGAGGAAAGCCCTCAAGTTGTATTTAAGCGATTATTACTAAGAACAAGCAACAAGACTCAAAGAAAGATACAGAAGATGCCAAAAGCACGCTACATGATCTAAACTTGAATGATGACGTTGAGAAGATCCAATATTGTTGGGTTGATAATTCGGCACAATGAAGAAAACACACATTCATCTAACAAACCAAGTAGCTCAACCGATTGATTCTCTACGAACACAATCAATCCCGGAGTACTCGTGTCAATAACGAAACACAAGTGGTAACTTAGACCTTAACTAATAATAACAAACCGGGGGAACTAATGATGTTTCGAGCTTAATAAGCTTGAACCTGGTGACTTAGTAGATCCCAATCTTATTACTGAATTATTTCAGTCACAGAACAGTACTACTGAAATTCTAATGATCCTAGTGTCTGTGCATAATAAACTTTAGAAGAAGAAACAAGGAAAAGACGTTCGTAGCTAGATGATTGCTCTTTCGATATCATTATTGGCGATCCATTACCTAGTGTAAAGACAAGATCCAGATTCTGTCAAGGAGAAAGTGTTATATACCCCTTGTTCTTGTCTACTAAAGAACCTCACAGACTATAGAGGATACACATGACGATGCTGATTGGGTCACTGCCATGCAAGAGGAGCTGAACTAGTTCACCAAAAATAAAGTTTCGGAGCTTGTTGACAGACCTAAGCATCAACATGTGATTGGAACTAAGTGGGTCTTCAAGAACAAGAAAGATGAAAACATTGGCATCTTCAAGAACTGTCAAGCTGAAGGAACAGACTTTGATGAAACATTCGCACCAGTCACCAAATCGGAAGCTATTCGCCTATTCCCAGCTTATGCAATACATCAGCTTTTCAAAATATATGAGATAGTTGTATATCAGATGGATGTGAAGTCAGCTTTCCTGAACAGAGTACTGAAGGAAGATGTCTATGTGGAACAACCGTTTGGCTTCAAGTAGGAACATCAGGCGTGCAGACTTAAGAAGACTTTGTATGGGTTAAAATAAGTACCCAGGGCTTGGTATGATACCCTCTCAAAGTTCCTCCTTCAGAAAGGTTTGTAGAAAGGAACAGTAGATCACACCCTATTCAGTATCAAGTCAGAAGATGACATTCTACTTGTGCAGATTCACGTGGCGACATTATCTTCGGCTCTGGAAATTTCACCTTGTGTCAACAATTCGAGAAGATGATGAAGGAGAAGTTTGAAATGTCTATGATGAGAGAGATGAACTATTTTCTTTGACTTCGGTCAAACAATTAGAAAAGGGAATTTTCATCAATCAAGCTCAATGCACTCGAGATCCGATCAAGAAATTTGATTACGACTCTAGCAAATCAGTCAAGACTCCTATGAAAACGAATCTAAAAATTGATCTTGACAAAGAGGGAGTATCTAGAAACTCTACGATTATAGAGCGGTTCTTGATTCATTGTTATATCTAACGACTAGCGGACGACATGACTTATGTTGTAGGTGTGTGTGCTATTTAAAGCGAATCCTAAACGGAGTAATCTAGACTAAGTAAAGAAGATTCTCCACTACCCGAAGGGATCCTGCCGATGATAATATTGAATTAACTGGGTACTACGATGCCGATTATGCGGGTTGCGTAATATATAAAAAGTCAACTTCGGGAACATGTTAGTTACTAGGTAGTAAGCTCATATTGTGGTTTTCAAAGATACTCAGTAGCTATGTCCACTACCGAAGCTAAATATATGGTCTGCGGAAGTTATTGTTCCCGAATCCTATGGCTTCAAGCAATAACAAAGATTATGATATCAATCAAGATGAAATGCCATTCTACGGCGATAATACCGGTGCACCGCAATCACTCAAAATCTTGTTCTTGACACAAGATGCAAGCATGGATATCGAGACATCACTTCATCGGAGATCCAATCAAGAAGAAGGATATCAGGATTCAGAGGGCCGATATACTGACCAAACCTCTAGTTGATCAAACTTCTAGGCCGAAACAAGATTTAGAGATATCAGGATATCAGATATCACTTAATTATACTGACAAAGCAAAGGGGCAATACACTGACCAAACCTCTAGCCGAAACAAGATTCGGAGAGCGAGGTCATTAGCTCCTCTTGACCCGCTTTAGTAAGGGGGGAACATAAACAAAATTGTTGAACTCGCTTAGTATCTACGTAGTGGTATCAAAACTCGTACTTAGTATGTTTAGCTGACATGTTTGCGTATCAAAACTCAGTACTTAGTATTCAGTACATGCATCGCATTTATTTCCCGCCACAAATTAATAAAGGAAGTCATTAATAAAATCGTTTTCATTAAAAGCACGACATTCTATATACTGACTATGACGTAATTAATGAATGTCATCTCACCTTACCCTTATAAGCTATAGATACATAGATCGACATTATAGGTGGCACAAAAATCATTAGTGGTTATAACATGAAATCCTGACCGCCTAAATTAAAGCGAGATTAAGTCCGAACCGCCTACCGAAAATCGCTTCATATTCAAATCTTACTTCACCAAACCTTGATCATATCCAAATGATTTTTCACCATTAACGTACTTTGAAGTGCTCTGCATAACATACTGCTTACAAAATTATGTTACATTATAAAATTCTTCAATATTCCAAAATTCGATGCATAACATTGATCATACGCAAACGATTTTCCGCCATTAACTTATTTTGTAACGTACTTACAAAATTCTCGCTACATTCTAGCACCGTATTTATGGTAAAATTCCTTAATCTTAACATGCAAACACTAACTCTATTTTCAAGCGCTAACAATTGTTTTGCAGATCTCTCAATCAATGGCGATGTACGAAGATGAAGTAGTTCTTGTTCTTACACAGATTGACAACATCGTAAAGAATCGCATGTGGTTTGAGCCTATCATAGCATTCCACAAGTCAATGCTTGGTTTTCATGGAGCCAATATACGAGGCTCGACTTGCGTTTGGATTGGAGATATTCCTCACTCATCTACCCAAGTATTGTCTCCCACGCCAGGTCGCCCGATTCTTCTACAACCTTAGTTTTGATGAAGATGATGAAGTGGATATCACATCATTCTCTTATCATGAAGAAGTTAAATTGGATCAATGGGACCCTAATGTTGCTACCATTCGGTTGAAGGATTATGCGCACAAAAGCTTCAACCTTCCCAACAAAATACAACGATTTTGCGGTCGTGAAGATATATTTAAGGGGTTGCCTTTTTGAAGGGTCAACTGTTGCCAAAATACGGAGGACTCGGCCTATATCATTTCTCACATCCTAACCAAAGATAGCGAGATCCTTCCATCGGTTCTCAAAACCACAATTACAACTGATGATGGTTATATTTGATAGAGTAAAAGTTAAGTGGGTTAACTTCTTCACTAACGAGATAGGGACTCAGGCTCAGATGTTTTTTGAAGTAAATTATGGAGTCTGGAGAGTCACTACAGTCGAAAAACTATTATACGGAAGGCGATTCTCAACAATGGTTTCAAACTCATGCTTAGGCAAAGTCTCCTATGTAGATCTTAAGTACAATGATCAGATATTGATTAAATTTCAAAGTAAAGCTACTAAAAAGATTTCAAGAGGTTATGGTGCTCCAGCACTGAAGCGCTCAACACCTATCTCTCAGATCACACGACTAAACCCCCAAATAAGAGGAAATTGGCCAAGAAAATTGACACCCCTGCTACTATTGTGGAGCAGATCGATATTATGGACCCAGAGTCGGGCAAGGAGGATACCACTCTAAAAGATATGGTGAAAAGAGTCAGTTTGGAAGAGACTCAGTCATAGTAGATAGTTAGAAATGAAGAGCTCCCTATGATTGAAGCCTTAGATGACTTACCGGCCCTTGATTCGATTGCTAAGAATAGAGTTCGGGAAGAGGTGCCTATATTAATTCCAGAGATTGCAGATCATCCTGATCAGATTGACATTACATGTAGGGCTAGAGTTAGATGCTTCTTCGGTTCCTCGATTGAGAAGAGCTAAACGAAACAATTAAGCTTAGTGCTATCTCAACGCTGACAATAAAGGAGATCATAAATAAGGTATGGCAAACCTTTAACATAGTATCGATGGATGATATGAGATCCACCATGCTACTTTTGCTGAGTATGAAAGAAGGAACATAATCATCTATTCCGAGTCAGCCAGATCATGACAATAATGAAGGTGATAATGGGGATAAGGATTCATCACCCAAGGATGCAAATAAGGGAAAATACGTTGACAGTAACTCTCCCAGGTGACCATGACAACGCGCCTCCACCTTCTCCATATTGGAATCGAAGGCTGGTTCAAATTCCGAAAGAAAAGGATGTCAAACTTGTGCTGAGACGTGCAGCTTCCAGCTCCTATAGATCTTCAAGCTTGTCCTCAAAGGAAAGATTTATGGAGTATATATTTATAGATCTTTATCTCCAAGATCCCTTTCCCATATAAAACTCTGACCCTAATATATCTTCAAGCTTTTCGAGATCTTTTTCCAATACTCCATAATCGTGCAAAAATATCTCCAACCTAAGTTTTTCGGATCTTTTTCCAATTCTCGATCCAAGCCCCGTTTTAGCTCCAAAATCGTGCAAAAATATCTCCAACCTAGCTCCAATCTTCCACATCATCATCGGCCATATGTATGCTGAAAATCTGCATTTATGCACAAAACCAACCACAACATGGATAAGGTAAGCGTCGGAATCGATGAAAGGCAAAGGAAAATGACCTGTCCTCATTGTCGTGTTCAATTTCTTATAATCAATGCACATTCTTCATCCGGTCACCAAGCTCATGTGTACCAACTAATTCTTTACAATCTCAACAACTTGAAAAACATGATTTCTTTGGTACATGTACCAGGCTGACCCATTTGTTGTCCGAGATCAGGTAGATAATTTGTAAATCAAGTAACTTCAAAATCTCTTTCGAAACAACTTCATGCATGTTGAGATTTAGCTTACTTTACGAGGATCGGCTTAGCTTACATTTCGGCTCCAAAGGATGTGATGCATGCAAACATCAATCAACGTTTTGGTGAAGCCAACACTAATAAATTTTGGGTTTCTCCCTAAGCAAAAGAATTTAAATAGCCTAAGAGTAAATCGAGAGAAAACATGTAAAGAGAGGCACACTCGGCTCAAGTAACTTGTAGAGATAACTACTTCCATCATTGATGCATATATTTAATTAATTCCAAAAATCAACTAGTTATAGGATGCAATGTTGAACACGTACATACTCCAATTCCTCCTTACTTAGTCGGTAATGGCTTCTTGAACAATCCTCCAATTATTCCCTGTTGGGATGAGATTCAGTATGATAAGATTTGAAGATCCCAAAACCCCTAGCTGAATGATGAACCTTATATAATGTAATAAATTAGTTGAGTTTCACATGTTAGGAACTCAGTAGGCTAGCTAGAGTTTAGTAGCTGATAGGATTGAATCGAAGATCAGTCGTTCAGCTAAAGAACTCAACATTAGGAACTCAGTTGAGAATGTTATAACCACTGCATCTTCAAAGGATTTCGAGCCATGTACTAAACATCTCAAAAGAATGTCAATTCAGTAAAAGGTTCGAGGAATCAGAGGAAGTCAACTCAACATGCTCTTGGAGTTTGAACAAACCTCACCTACTTGCTGACCTCGACCAATGAGAAGTCGCCGGCACTGTACCTGCTCTAACACAAAGCTGCTTCCTAGATTGAAAAGAGGGAATCTCTACAGTAACATTCAAAATTAAGATGGTTATTTTCCTTGTCGTTTTTGACACATGTCTAGACTCCCTCCAACGAATCTATTCATAAGTCGAGACTATAAATAGAGAAGAGTCTTCATGCAGAGAAGAACACCAGGAACCAAAGTTGTAACGCCCCAAAATTTTTGATATAAATGCATTGCATATCTATTCATGCATGTTATCAAGTGTTATAGTTCTGTAAGTCACGCCTTAGAAATTTAAATGAAAATTAAAGCATCTATCTCATTTTTATTATGTAAATTTATTTTAAACTTTGAATGTGTTTATTTATATTATATTATGATTATATTTTTTATTGTTGAGATAGAAATAATGTTAGAATTATGAGGCAATAATAATATTTATTTATTTCGGATTTCCTAAACCTACTAGGATTATAAGAGGATATAATATTTTATAGTGTATTAAGTTATTAGGAGATAATTTAAATTTTATTTTGTGAATAAAATAGATATTGTATTTGTGATATGCATGTTTTAGGAAAAAAATCTAGTTGCATTTATAAATATCTTAATTTATCTATAATTGAATCTCTTATATGGTAAGTGATACACTAAATTACATAAGTACAAAAATAGTTATAGATAAAATATATTTGATACGCTATATGATTAGGAATCTTTAGATAATGATTTCTAGGCCTATAAGTACACCCTTAGTCGTCCATAATTTAGTTTCACATTAGATTTTCAAAAATCGTCAACTTATATGCAAAGCTGTTTCAAGAATTATTTACAAAACTTCCACTCGTCATCTCTTCATGAACATTTTTGATAGTCTTACTAGGTATGTCTAGTACACTATTTTAGTTTTGTAGAATTTTCCAATCATGATAAGTATTTTTTAAAAAATTGTTATTCGTAACCTGCCGGTTTTTGACAAGCATGTCCATAAGCTTGATAGGAAAATCATTTTTCAAGTTTTCTTTACATTTTTTCGACCAAGATGAATTTTAATGGGATATAATACATGTTAGGTCATTCATGTTAAAAATATAGAATTTTTAGGATAAGTTTACTATTTATTTGTTAATTTGTTTCTTGATGTGCCAAATTCTTTGCCAACATGCATGTAGATTGAAAAAAAAATTTAATGTTACTATTAAATGAATTATTGATTATGGTACATTTTATTGTGATGAATATGTAATATGTTGTTCATGTGAGAGGTCTATAATTTTTAGGATATTACTTTTATGATTTTATTAATTTATTTCATGAATTGAGGAATAACTCAATCCACGAATGAATTGTCAATAGAAATAAGAGTATGTTTAATTTACCTAATTTTATTACTAGATGAAACCATTAAAGTTGCATGTTAATAAGTAGGTTATGTATAATATACATTTTAGTTTGATTATTTTGATCTATGAATTATTGAAATTGTTGATGCATACATGACATTCCATGTAGAGTCATTATGATAAATTTCCATGTATAGGACCAGGCGCACGGGACTTATACATCGATATCCATAATTTTTCATCAAGTCAAGGTTAAGGTGGGGAATGTTACTATTTATCTTTTTTATATGTTGTGTTCGATATTTCATGTGATTGTGACAGACATGAAAGGATGGGTCGAAATTGGACCCTTGGATCGAAATTGGATCTTGAATGAGAGGATGGGTCGAAATTGGACCCTTGAATCGAAATTCGGTCCTCAATGAAGATCGATCGGATTGGGCCGTAGGATGGAAATTTGATCCTCTATGAGAATAGGTCGGAATTGGACATATGAAAATGTTATGGTCTGTGTGATCGAGTATCTCTTTCCATGATCTAATTTTCCATGTATTATGGGTGTGATATATAATTTTGGTAAATGTGTACATCTCCCACTGAGAAGTCGTACTCAACCCACTATTTTCACATTTTCGGGAAATGGCTCGGCCGATGCACAGAGGTGTTGGGGGTGATGGTCATACGAAGAAGGATTTATGAAACTCATTATTGCATTAAACTAGTTTTTATCATAAACCATGCATCTTCTTTCTACTTTTTATTTTCGAGAACTAAAAGTTACATTTGCTTTTATTTTACTTAAGACTTACGCTGAGTATGAAATTAACATGAGTTATTTAATGAGTCTTTTCCATGAAAATATTTTGAAAGAGTTGAAATATTATGTTTAGTATGAAGTAGCGTCCCTAGTTAAGTTATAAAATTGAAGCATTACAAAAGCATTCAAGCAAACAAACACTTTGGCAAACTCAAAGTCGAACCCAGGGAAGAACTTGCATACAGAGAGATCATTTCTAGTTCTTCACTCTAAAGATCCATAAGTTCCCTTTCTCTATTCTATGCATTGTTATTGTAATATCATAAGCTTAGAAAAACTCGAAGGAGTTCAGCTTTCTAAACTATTCTTATTTTAAGAACTCGTTCAAAGTGGAGAAAATCAAACTCTTGTGTTTGAAATTGTAAAGTCACTACGACTGTAAGAAGAGTATCGTCCAGTGCACGAGATCAAGTCACTACGACTATAAGTAGAGTATCCGTCCGGTGTATATATCAACTCGAGACTTGCTCGGTGTAAGCAAACAAAAACTTTATTTGTCCAATGCACAAATCAACTAAGACTTACTCGGTATAAAAAAATACAAGAACTCCTGCTTTGATCGGGACAATGGACGTAGGGATCCAACGTATTCGAACCACTTTAAAATTGCTTGTGTCTATTTCCGCTTTGCATTGATTATTGTTCATATTGCATAAAATTGACTTTTAATCAATCAACATACCAATTAACATAAAACAAGTTTTCAAACTGAGACGAACACATTTTTGGGCCTACACTTCCTCACACAAAATCTGATACTGAACTACTGTTCACTGACCGAAGTCAGTAGATAGGAATGAGTAGAAGAATACACGCCCACGCGATATAGAAAGCTAGTTTGACCAACTGACTAGTTCAATAGCAATATTCAGTAGCACTGAGTTTAGCGTTTGAGTTGAAATTTGCACTCAGATGTATTCACCCCCTACACCTGAAGGATTCTGGACTAACAGTTGGTATCAGAGTCGTGTTCTTCTGATCATCGTTTTCTGAATACTAGTCTACTCGAATCGGAGTTGCAAAAGCTTGAGGCATTTGCAATGATACCCCGAGAGTTGATTGATGATTTCAATGTTAGATTCCCGAATCAGATCCACATCATCAATGGGCCGGGGAAAACATTCAGCAATAGGGAGACCAATGCTAAAATTTTAAGGGTTCTCACTAGGCCTAAGTAGTATTCTTTTGCTACTTATTTGCGAAGAAGCCGACTTAAACTATGTTGCTCCTGATTGTATCTTTTCAGAATTAAAACAAAGGAGTTTGAGTTCAACTTTCCGCATAACAGTAAGCACACCTGGAGCAAGTCCCTTAGTAATAAGTCATTCAGCTGGAAGTTTAATGACGATCCCAACTCTTGAAAATTTAGCAAAGAAATATGTTCTCCTTGCAGTTAAATACCAAAAGGAGGAGAAGTTCAAAAAGATGAAGTTGAAGAGAGCTTCAAAAATCAATCAAAGTAAGAGAAAATGCTCATCCGAAAGGTGAATCTAAATCTCTACTTGAATGTAGAAACACGGAGTATACCTCCACTAGACATAATGAAACATCAAGGAAAGAAGGCGTAAGCTTAACGTGTTACAACCGCAAGAAGACCGACATTATCAATTTGAATGTCCCGAGCTCACGGTTCTTTGGAAGAGCTTAAAGGCAAGCTAGGCGAGAAAATGTCATAAGAAAAAGGCAAGCCTACATAGGCCGGAGAATTATCCGATTGCTAGAGTGATGAAGAGTTGTTCATGGAATCATCGATGATGAGGCGGCACTTGATGGAAATCGAAGCCGAAGAAGATTCTAATTGTGTCTTATGGCGGGGAGAAGAGACCGAGGTAAATGGTAATCCCAATATATGCCCCTCTTCACCATGCACACACAAGATCTAAAGAAGATATTGAGCTTGTGTCTTTTAGCTTGAGAAGAGGCTCAAGAAGATCTTGAACCGTGTCATATAGTTGGAGAAGACATAAGCTCTATTCCGGGTGAACCTCTAGATATGGTTCTAGCGTATGAAGATTTGTTGGAGGAACATATTCAGATGAGCAATCAGTTCAGTAGAACACTTCAGGAGCTGGAACTCCTGAGAGCTGAGAATCAGAGACTTTCAACGAGGAGTCGGGGCTCTACTCGAGTCTAAAGGACTTGTCTTGAGACAAAAGGAAGAGATCAACTCTCTCGATGACTAAGTCTCAACTACAAGAATCGGAGATCTCGGTTCGACCAAGGAAAACTCGAGAAAGAGTCGAAGACAAGCTTACACCCGTCAAAGCGGAATATGAAGCTCTGAGGAAAAGCGATAAAGTTTGGAGAACCTTAATAACTTAGCAATACATAGGAACTAAAGAAAAGCTTGAGAAGTTGCTGAGATTACAAAGACCATGTTCTAAGAAGGAAGGACTTTGTTATACTTATGAAGCAACTAGTTCAGGATAGATCAGCTGGCTGACAGATTTGTCCTAGGGGGAACTCAATGTGATGAATCCTCAACCCCTCAGACAAAGAACAAACAAAATATAAAAGCACATTAGCCCAGCTACCAGAAGATGACCCACGGTTCAAGCCCCGAAAAACCGGATCCGAACTCAGGGGGAACGAAGAAGGTCGGATGGGCAGAACAGTATGGCCAACCACAGTGGACACATCCAGCTCAGTATGGATCATACTATAATGAGCCCAAAAACAAAAGTCCTAAGGTTCAGCAGAAGAAGAAGAAGAAACCTGAACCTCAGGAGACAAAGAAGTCAACATCTCCCAGTTCAGCAGAGAGATCACCTGACAACAAGGGCAAGAGGATATCTGAAACCACCATGATTATCAAACAAATTTGGGTCCCAAAATCTGTCTTGAGAACCCAACCTGAACCCAAAGGGTACCTGAATTTGTTTTTATTTTGCATTGCTAAAGAACCCTTGGATCGTGGACAACGGATGATCAAGACACATGACGAATCAAAAGAATCTGGCGACCTACTACGTTCATGAAGAAGGAGCCAGAGTTGAATTTGGTGACAACTCCAAAGGATATACAAGGGGATATGGAACCCTGAAGATAGGAACTGACATAGTTCCAGAGTATCATATGTTGAAGGACTTCAACATAATCTCCTTTTAGTCAGTCAATTCTATGATAACTCCAATAAAGTGATTTTTTATGAAGGTTTTTGCGATGTTCTTGAAAAATCTGCGGGAAAAACTATGTTATCGGGCTCGCGGAGAAGAAAATATCTACTATGCTGATTGGAATACTTGCTAAACCTGAAGCACGCTTGCTTTGGCACACACAAAGTCGGATAATGACGAACATCGTGGATGTGGCACAGAAGATTAAGACATCTGCATTTCAAAACGATGAACAAGCTGGTGAGGGATGCTAAATTCTGTGGATTGTCGAATGAAGAATTCAAGAGACATAAGAATTATGAAACATACATGAAGGGAAAGCAATCCAGATCAAGCAATCCACCAATTCCGTCACCTTCTACTGATGGGATCCTTCAGCTGCTCTACATGGACTTATTCAGGCCCGTCTCTCCAGTGACAATCAGAGGCAAGAAATATGCTCTTGTAGTCATTGATGACTATTCAAGATATACTTGGGTGATTTTCATCGCCGACAAGTCTGACGTCAAAACTGAACTACCGAAACTACTTAAACGATGAGTATCAAGAAGGATATCTAGATTCAACGAATTCCCTCAGATTGAGGAACAGAGTTTCCAAACTCGATGAAGAAAGCTTACTTCGAACCTGAAGGAATTCAGCATGAAAATTCAACTGCACGTACACCTCAACAGAATGGTCTTACTGAAAGAAAGAACAGAACACTTAAAGAAGCTGCAAGAACATTACTCGCAGATTCATGTCTACCATCAAAGTTTTGGGCAGAAGCTAGTGACACAACCTGCAATACTTAGAATCGGTCTTTATTGACTAAGATGCACATGAAGACACCATTTGAATTATGGAAAGGGAAAACACCTTCTATTTCGAATTTTCGTATCTTTGGTTGTTCGTGCTTTATCCACAATAATGAAAAAGGATCAATTAAATATCTTCGATAGCAAGTAAGACCAAGGGGTATTCTTAGGATACTCTAGGGTCAATAAAGCTTTCAGGGTCTTTAAGTACCGGACACTTTGCGTGGAGGAAAGCCCTCAAGTTGTATTTTAAGAATTTACTTATGAGAACAGGAAACAAAACTCTCAGCAAGATGCTGAAGAAGTCAGCTGCAAGCTGCAGGATCTAAGCTTGAACAATAACATAGAAAAGATCCAGCAACGTTGGGATGATAATTCAGATGATGGAATTCATAACCAACCAACAGGCGATGCAGCTGAACCAATTGATTTTTCTTAACAGAATCAATCCCAGTTAACTCAGGTCGATGTAGAAACCCCAGTGATAACTGAGACCTGTACTGAGAATAACAACTCAGGGGGAACTACTAAGGTTCCTGAGCTGAATGCCCCTAAACCTGGTGACTCGGTAGATCCTGATCTTGTTACTGAATTGCTTCAAGCACAAAATAGTACTACTGAAATTCCTTATAATCCCACTATTTTTGCAGAATCAATTTCAGAAGAAGTAACAAGACGCCGTCGTTCTTGGTTAGGTGCTCACACTTCAGATCTTAAAATGGAGATCCGTCAGCAAGCGTTAAGATAATATCAAAATTCTATCAAGGCGAAAGCACTTTATACTCTTGCTTCTTGTCTACGAAGAACCTTAAACGATTGAGGATGCACTTGAAAGATGATGGACCGGATCACTGCTATGCAAGAAGAGCTCAACAAATTCACCGAAACGACGTTTGGGAGGTTGTGAGACGGACCTAGGCACCAACATGTGATAGGAACTAAGCGGGTCTTCAAGAAAAAGAGGGATGAAAACAAATTCATCGTCGAGAATAAAGCTCGACTAGTTGCTAAAGGATATTGTCAATACGAAGGAATAGAATTTGATGAAACATTCGTTCAAGTTGCAAGATTGGTAGCCATTCGTTTGTTCCTATCATTTGCAACTCATCAAGACTTCACTGTATATCGGATGGATGTTTTTGGTCCCGAGACGTGGTTCGGGAGTAGGGGGGGGTGAATACACCTGAATACAAATTTCGTTCTCAAAAGCGAAATCAGCTCTGGCTGAGTTTTCTCTCGATCGAGTCAAACGGCCCAAATAAGCTTCGGATCGCGTGGGCTAGAAAAAATTATACAGAGTTCAACACAACCGACTTTAGTCGGTCGGACAGTCGTCTAGTATCAGAGTGTGTGCGGAAGTGTAGGCGCTATCAAACGTCTCGGTTAGAAAACACCGGTTTTATGCTGAGTTTTATGAAGTACAGTGTTGAATGCGGTATGAACAGTTAGAGAAAACGGTGAAATCAACACAACAAGTTTTAAAGTGGTTCGGAGACACCTGGGTCCTACGTCCACTATCCCGACCAAAGCGAGGATACTTGTAATATTTATGCGAGCAAGTCTCGGTTGGTGCATTCCTTGGACAAACACAAAACTTGAAGCTTATATCGAGCAAGTTCTCGGTGATGCGTATGCTCGGATGATTCTCTACTTATAGTAAATCTTGACTTTTACAAAGGTTTCAAACTTTAAGAGTTTGAGTCTTCTCCAACAAAGAGGAAGTTCTTACAAATAAGAACAGTTTCACAAGGATGTGAACTTCCTCGAGGTTTCTAAGCTAAAGATATTACAATGAAGCTTGCTTAGATAAGAGAAGAGGAACAGATATAACTCTAAGTGATGAACTAAAAGGGTTCATCAATGGATGCTAGTTCTTCACTAGATTCAACGTTGAGAGTGTTAAGAGTTTGTGCGTAGATAGCTTGGGTTCCCGACGTCGTCTCTGCATGAAGACTTCTCTTATTTATAGTCATCGACGATGAATAGATCTGTTGGAGGGAGGTCTTACTACGTGTCGAAACGACAAGGAAAATGGCTCCTTTATTTCGAACGTTGTAGGGGCACTGTAGAGATTCTCCTCTTTTTCAGTCTGAGAGCAGCTTTTGTCACAAAGGATAGGTCGTTGTCGGCTCCTTATTAGTCGAGGTAGATTGGTAGGTGAGACTTTTCAAATATCAATTTCCCCTATTTGATGATGCCAATACCTATTACATCTTTTATCACAAAAAAAAAAAAAAAAAAATTTGCTAAGGTTAAGAGCTATAGCTACTGAGTCAAAGGTCAATTACATGGGAATGCTCCAGTCAACATATCAATGCTAACTAAGATAATGAAAAGAAGGAATCAGAGCAATCACAAGTAAAGAAATATCAGAGCTGACTTATGATAATAAGTAATGTATCAAAGCCAAGTCAAAAACTAAAATAGTTAAGAGGTGTTGAATGTATCAAAGCTTGTGATCACAATTAACATAGTTATAGTATGCTGAGGTTATTAAGGATTCTACTGACATGTATCAGAGCTATCAGAGCAAAGAGGACAAGTTTAGCACATTCACGCAAAATCAGGGCCGGTACTAATAATCAAAGTTCAGAGTAGTTCATATAGTAGCTATCATCAAATGTAAGTTCAGCAGTTATCAATCATGTCCCTAAGATGCATGTTCCCCCTAACAAAACAATTTCCCTCTATATCATAAATGAGCTCTTCCCCCTAAGTACTAATGAAGTATCAGAGAAGAATAAAGCAAACACATTTAATCAGTAGGAAATACTTCTAAGGCAGATAAGCACATAAGTCGCATAGGGTCAGATAAGATAAGTATCTGATCACTTAGGTGATCAGTTGTGTTGAAAGATAAAATAAAGTCGTAAGGACAATGAGTAATTGTCGAAGCCAAAAAAAAATGATATGTCATATAAGATAGAGAAATTACATTACAATGACTTCTATCACTATGAAGCTAGACTAGGAGAGAGGAGAGAATCAGTTGTGTCCAGCTGGGTCGAAGCCAAAAAAAATTATATGTCATATAAGATAGAGAAATTACATTACAATGACCTGTAGAGCTTCTGAGTCACTAGGTCCAGCTGACTTGGACATAGAAGCTTCAGGCTTCTTCTCAGCTTCACACTTTCTCTCAACAGCAGCCCTGCTGGATTGCGGGGCATCAGAGATCTGGTTCTGGTAGGAAATAAAGATCTGATCTGTATGCCTTTCTTGGCCTTAGTCTTTTACCTTTCTTCTTTTTGTTGAAGTTCTCGCGCCAGCTTTTCATCATATGGAATCTCGTTCTTCTTGCGTTTTGAACTTCGGTTTCTTTTCTTTTGGAGGACTAGGAGGGGCAGGGGCTTTGCCTTTTGCGGCTGACCTGATTGGCTTGTCTTCACAAGACCTTCTAAGTACTGAGCCACATCAGTCACTGCTTCCTCTGTGGGTTCTCTTGACCTTTCCCCCTTTCCTTCTTCAACTCTTCTCTTCTTAGTCTCCTTCTCTTCGGCCTTGATTAGGGTCGATAGTTTGCTCTTCCAACTTTCTTCCCCCTTTTTGGTATCTTCCAATAAGCTTGCCAAAGCTGTGACCTTAGATGATAGGTCAGCGACTGAGAGACTGATAGAGTCCAACTTAGCTTCAATATCAACGACGGCGTTAGTATACTCATTCCATCTCATCATGTTCAGCATTAACAACTTTGAGTATATCAGATTTTGTAGCTTCAATCCATCACGGTATGAGTCCATTAAGTCGGTAGTGTCTTTCTTGATGGCAAGGCCAGCGTTAGCTTGTTCCACAAGTGCTTTTGATACGCTTTCAGTAGTTAGCCTGTTTCGCTCTTCGACGGCCTTGAGGGCCTGATCCAGTGTAGAGCACATGGTTTCAAAGAATTGATTGGCACGAGTCCGGGATATTCGATACCGAGATTCCTGATCGAGTCCTCTAGGATTCAAGTGCTCTGCGAGGATCTCTTCGGTATTAAGAGAAGTTGGAGTGCGATCCTCTACACATCCGAAGCCAAGTTGCCTAGCTTCGTGGTCGAGCCCCGGAAAGTTGGCTCCATTTGTTGTTCACGTCTTGAGTAAGAAGATGGTTCTTATGACCCTGTTGCTTTAGACACTTGTTAATAGATACCACATTAATATCCTTTATTTGAGCACCTTGATTTCGAGACTGCTTCGACTTTCGATGAGATGTAGACATCGTAGAGATAACTGCACATGATGAAGGCAGTGAGGTGGTGAGTCATCTCTGGGAGATTTTCCCTCAGCAGATCCTCCCTGGTCTACATCCTTGGGTGACTCATCATAGTGAGAGTCAGGTGGAGTCTGGGGCTGAGTGGTCGATTCAGTGTGCCCCCTTTGACTCAGGAGCATGAGCATTGTTGAGCGGAGGTCGTCCATTGATGCAATATCAACTGGCTCTCCGTAGCCTACCTCCTCTTTCAACTGTTGCTCCTCCTTGATCATTTCGGTATGGTCCTAAGTTTAATGGTCTTAGCAGTAGATCCCATTCCGGGAATCGAGAAGAATTTGAACCCTCTCCCCGATTGCTATATCCACGAGATCGATTGATCGAGGATGCGGAGAATCTCGTCCGCGATCTCTTCGGCGGCTCCACTGCGAGCTATTAGTGCTGAAGTCGGGACCGTTGTGGAGACCTCGGTCCGAGGGATGTCGGCGGGAAAGTCCGATGGGGTCTCCTCCCGAGTGTATCCATTTAACCTAGTCCACTCGAGTCACGTCCTCCCTTACCGGACTACGAATCTTGTATGGACACGGTCTCGGGGTTTACAACGAAGGTTCGAGCTTCTTCAAAGTTTTTCATTTCTTCTCTTGAGTAAGGCGTGGGCCCCGAGTGGACTAAATGGGACGATTGTCATGTAGTCCACGCCTTATGGACTTGTCGGCTCTGCCGTACTTAGAAATTTTACGTTCTTCTTATCAAAGAAGAGCGCGTCGGCAAAAGGCGACTCGTCCTAGGCAGTAATCTTCAATCATAATGGACATCTTGCTTGCCATATGTAGGAGTTTTCCTTTCGAAATAAGTCGAGTGAGGTCTTGTCCTCATTCACCACGAATTTACAGGAACCGACGCCTAAATTCATTCATAAAGAACTTAGTCCGAGTTCACCGGACGCCATCCACGATGACCATCATTATTTGAAACCGGATCTTGGAAAGCCGATCATAGGATCCGGCCCGGCAAGTGAGGATGTGGTTGGCAATATACGGCAATCCTCTCGTATTTAAGGAGCAGTGATTTTTCGGAAAAGTTTGCTTTGAACACGGTATTCTTCGGCCGCTAGACTAGTAGAGATCTTGGTTGATGGAAGACTAAAACCCGACTCGAGACACTAAGCAATATCAAGGTGGGCAATCTTCATCTCCCACACGTTGTTACTACTTTCTTGCTGGTAGTTAATGCAAGAAATATCCGAAGTACTTCTCTCTGTTGAAGATTCATATAGAACTCAAGGACCTATACGGGGAGGCAGTGGATGAGAACCCTAGACAACGAGAGAGTGAAGGCCTGACGATTCAAGAGTATCAAAGATCTAATCCATGCACTCCACTCCATATGATCTAAAGGCGAGAAGCTGGTTCGAACCGGACTCTACGAGAGCGGATGATCTTCTCCATATCGGACGGGATCAGAACTTCATTTTTGGAGAATGACGCCATAGTAAACTGAATCTGCCAAACAAGTATTAACACTTGAAAATAGAGTAAATTAGTAATAGGCATATAGAGTTTACAAGATTTACCGAATGATTTGTGCTTGAAGGTAGTAGATTTGTTAAGCAAAAGATATTCAGAGCACTAAGCAGTTTGAAAATGACAGAAAATGTATTTAGATCATAGATACATGCAAATATACATCATATTTGAATATGAACAATTTATTTAGCATGCGGTTGAGATTAATCAGATTTCAAGAGGTGGACGGCTCAGATTATATTCTATAAGAGGTTATGATTTCTGTACCGCCTATAATCTCGACCTACTTATCTATTATCTAAAAAAGTAAGGTGAAATGACATGCATTTAATGCACCGCAGTCAGTATATGGAATGTCGTACTTTTAATGAAAATAACATACTTAATTAGATCCTATGAATATTAATGGTGGGAAATAAATGCAATGACATGCTGAATGCGATATGCTGAAGAAATACTCATCACCTGTCAGCTGAACATAGTAGTCAGCTGATACCACTGTGATGATGCTGAGTATGTCAGCACTTCCTTTCACCTCATTCAGTGGTACTGAGAGTAAGTTCCCCCTTACTCAGTACTTCCGTGATCGTCTTACGGGCGAGTTAGTAGGACCCGGTAGACCTAGTTCTCCGAGAGTTTGTTGAATCCGGTCTCGGCTAGAGGCTAGGTCACTAAGTCGACTCTTAGCTTATATGGATTTTCTCCATTTCGATATCTTTCTTCTCGATATGGTCTCGGATAAAGTAATATCGTATGTCCACGCGCTTACATCTTGTATGTAGAACTAGGTTACGAATAATTGCAATAGTATGGTATTATTGCCGTAGATCGACCCTTCATCTTGATGAATGCCATTAATTCTCGGTTGTTGTCGAAGGCACGAGATGCAGGCGCAATAGCTTAGGCGGCCATATATTCGGATTTAATAGTGGACGTAGCTCCGAGTGCTATTTTTTTGGAATCACGATATGAGCTTACTCGTTGAGGAACCGACATATTCATGAGGTTGACTTTTACGTCGATTCGACATCCTGCATAATCGGCATCGGAATAACCAGGTTAGTTCTAGATTATCATCAGCAGGATACAATAACCCAACATCGGGTATTCCTTTCGGGTATCGAAGAATCTTCTTTGCGTAGTCTTCATGACTTCGTTTGGGATTCACTTGAAATCTTGTGTATAGACCTACAACATAAGTTATATCAAGTCCGCTAGATGTTAGGTATAATAAGGAACCTATAATAGCACGATAATCGGTTGAGTTAAGCGCTACTCCCTCATTATCAAGATCAATCTTGAGATTTGTTTTCATGGGTATCTTCACGGGTTTCTTTGGATTAGCAGCCGAACTTCTTGATGAGATCTCTAGTATATTTAGCTTGATTGATAAATATTCCCTTCTTGGATTGTTTTACTTGAAGTCCAAGGAAAAAATATAATTCTCCTATCATCGAACGTCTCGAATGTTTCTTTCATCATCTGTTCAAATTTCTAACACATGGTCAGGTTGACTTCACGTCCATCTGAAGACAGTGAACTACTGATGAGTTGCATATGCTAGAAATAGATGAATGACTTCCAATCTTGCAACTGGAGGAAACGTTTCATCAAAGTCTATTCTTTCGGCTTGATAGTATCCTTTGGCAACTAGTCGTGCTTTGTTCCTAATCATGACGTTGTTTTCATCTCGCTTGTTTTTGAAGATCGAATTGGTTCCTATCACGTATTCATGCCTGGGTCCGTCTACAAGCTCCCATACGTCATTTTTGGTAAGCTGGTTGAGCTCTTCTTGCATTGCGGTGATCCAATCGGCATCATTCGGTGTATCCTCAATCGATCGGGTTCTTCGATACACAAGAAACGAGGAGTATAATACGCTTTCTCCTTAACAGAATCTGGATCCAGTCTTGACACTTGCTGACGGATTTGCAATTATGAGATCATAAGAATGAGCGTCTAACCATGAACGACGGCGTCTTGTTACTTCTTCTGAAGTTGATTCTGCATGAATAGTAGATTATGAGGAATTTCAGTTGTATCATTTTTTGCTTAAAGCAATTCAGTAATAAGAATAGGATCTACTGAGTCACAAGGTTCAGAGGCATTCATCTCAGGAACATTAGTAGTTCCCCTGAGTTGTTATTCTCAGTAGAGGTCTCAGTTACCAATGGGGTTTCTTCATCGACCTGAGTTACCTAGGATTGATTCTGTTTAGTAGAATCAATCGGTTTAGCTACATTGCATGTTGGTTGTTTCTAAATTTCATCATCTGAATCATCATCCCAACAATGCTGGATCTTTTCTATGTTATCGTTCAAGCTTAGATCTTGTAGCTTGCTGCTGACCTCTTCAGCATCACGTTGAGAGTTTTGTTTCCATAATTCATATGGTGTTTTCATGTGCAGTTCAGATTTGAAATCAGATTTATTGGCGATGTAGATCACCCATGTATATCATGAATAGTCATCAATCACTACAAGAGCATATTTCTTTCCACTGATCGTCAATGGAGAGACTAGCCTAAATAAATCCATGTGCAACAGCTGAAGGATCCCATTAGTAGAAATTGATGGAATTGGTGGATTGTTAGATTTGGTTTGCTTTCCCTTCAGGTATACTTCACAATTTTTCTGTTTCTTGAACACTTCGTTGGGCAGTCCTCAGACTTTGGCATCTCTTGCTAGCTTGTTTTGTCATCTAACTTTGTATGTGCTAGCAAGTAGGCTTCAGGTTCAGTGGTATTCCAATCTCGCATAATAGATATTTCTCCTCTACGAGCATGATATCACGGTTTTTCCTTTAGATTTGTCAAGAACATCACAAAATACTACGTCAAAAGTCACTTTATCACAAAATTTGGTAGGCGAAAGGAGATTATGTTGAAGTCCTTCAACATAAGATACATTGGGAACTATTTCGGTTCCTTTTTTTAATTTCCCGTATCCCATTGTGTATCCTTTGGAGTTGTCACCAAACTCATATCGGCTCCTCCTTGCAAAATGTTGTTGGTCGCCAGATTATCTTGATGTGTCATGTGTCTTGAGCATCCGTCGTCCGCGATTATTTTAGGTCCTTAGAGGTTAGTGGACTTTGTGACCCCAAGCTTGTCGACAACCCGGATGGATTCGGATTTCTTCGGCCCTTGTTGTCGGCTGATCTCTCTCGCTAAGTTGAGAGATCTCGACTTCTTGTTCTTCTAAGGTTCATCTTTCTTCTTCTTCGAGCCTTTGGGCTTTTAACTCCGGGCTCATAATAGTATGATCCATAGTGAAAGTTGGATGAATCCATTGTGGATGGCCATCTTGTTCGGCCCATCTAACCTTCTTGATTCCCCCTCGAGTTGGATCTAAGTGTTCGGGGCTTGAGCCTTTGGTTATCTTCGATAGCTAGGCTAAGGTGCTTTCATTTTCTGCTTATTCTTTGTACGACGTCGCCAAAACCCGTATTTTTGACATGAATCATTCGGAAGATCGAATTGGAAGAGCGACCCCTACCCTTCGATTGTCTTTCTAAACTAGCATAATCATGGGACATCAAAAGTGGGAAGTTGATTGTTGATTTTTCTTCCCCCTTGCACAAATCGTCATCCAGTGATCCGAGCTTTTTTGTCCCGAGGTTGTTGCTTCATAAGTGTAACCTAGTATTGTCTATATGATCTCAACAACCTCTCAAGCTTTTCCTTAGCTCCTATGTATTGCTCAATCATTAAGGTTCTCCTATGTACTGTCCTGGATGAGTCCACTGTGGTTTACCACAGTATTCAGCCAATCTGACTTTCTTGGTTCCCCCTGAATTAGACCGTGGTTTTTGGGGGCTTGAACCTCTAGTCATCTGCTGATAGTTTGGCTGAAGTGCTTTGATTTTCTACATGTTCTTTGCCTAGGGGTTGATCGGTTCACCATAATCAGTTCTCCCTTGGACAAATCTTTCAACCAACTTTTTTGAGCCTCTGTGTGTTGAAGTTGATGCCTTATGTGTATATATATTTCCTCCATTATTAAAAGGTTTGGTTGTTGATCTCTTAGCATCTCTTAAAGTTTTTCTTTGGCTTCGAGGTATTTCTCGGTCATCAATGTTATCCAAGCCTCGTCACTTTCCCTTAGTATCTCATCTCTCAAACTTACAAAGTCTCTCGCAACCAAAGCTTACCCGGTATGACATTATAGCTGCTCTCATGTACGGAAAGCCAACCACTTTGCGGCGCATTTCGAAAATATATGGCCATTTTCCTTGGAAGTTTGTGACACATGGCATCGTCCTCTCCAACGAATAAATACACGGGTCACGACTATAAATAGAGAAGAGTCTCCAAGCTCAACGCACCACAAGCTTACAAGCATACAACTCTCTAGCGCACTTAAAGCCCAATCCGAAAAGAACTTGCTTAGTTGAAAATCCTTAGTTCTTCTCTCTAGAGATTCTTCAGTTCCCTCTTCACTATCTAACCTCCATTGTTATATCTTAGCTTAGAACCTTCGAATGAGTTCACTTTACGTAAATTGTTCTTATTGTAAGAACTTCGTGCATTGTTGGAGATCATTCCCTCCCCCTCAAACTTCGGTTTGATTTGTAAAAGTGGCTAAGGACTAAAACTTAAAAGTGCGTCCCGTACAAATTCCTTCTTGAGGCTTTCTCGGATTAATCAACAAGAACTTTTGTTCTACGGGACCGTGGATGTAGGATCTTGCGTATCCGAACCACGTTAAAAGCTCGCTTGTATTTTTTACTATTTTATTGCATTGTGCTCAAAACTATTTACAAACTCATCCTTTGCATAAAACGAACTTAAAAAGTGCACCGGCCCAAAATGATTTTGGTTTGCAAAAATTTGTTTTCAAAGAGACGAAGTCTAACGGACCCCACACTTATCCGCACAATATTACGCAACCGAAATCCTTATACCGACTAAAGTCGGTAGAACGGACTCAGCAGTGAATCACTCGACCCGCAATTAAAAGATTTTATATTTGGTGCTTGTTCATTCGGTAGCAAAACTCAGATCAGCTTACCTTCGCGTTTGAGGAGAAACTTGCAATCAGGTGTATTCACCCCCCCCCCCACACACCTAATACTTGTCTCCGAACCAATACTTCTTGATGAGATCTCTAGTATATTTAGCTTGATTGATGAATATTCCCTTCTTGGATTGTTTTACTTGAAGTCCAAGGAAATAATTCAATTCTCCTATCATCGACATCTCGAATTTTTCTTTCATCATCTGTTCGAATTTCTGACACATGGTCAAGTTTCTAGATCCAAAGAAAATGTCATCCACATAGATTTGCACCAGTAGAATGTCATCGTCTGACTTGATACTGAATGGGGTGCGATCTACCGTTCCTTTGAAAAAACCTTTACGAAACGAGAAAGTCCGAAAGGGTATCATACCAAGCACGGGGTGCTTGTTTTAACTCATACAGTGCTTTTTCAAGTCTATATACTTATTATCCCTGCTGAAACCCCAGCGGTTGTTCTACGTAGACTTCTTCCTTAAGTACGCCGTTCAGGAAAGTTGACTTCACGTCCATCTGAAGGAACTGTTGATGAGTTGCATATGCTAGAAATAGATGAATGACTTCCAATCTTGCACATGGAGCAAACGTTTCATCAAAGTCGATTCCTTCCGCTTGATAGTATCCTTTGGCAACTAGTCGTGCTTTGTTCACGATTATGACGTTGTTTTCATCTCCCTTGTTTTTGAAAGCCGACTTGGTTCCTACCACGTGTTCATGCCTAGGTCTGTCTACAAGCTCCCACACGTCATTTTTGTTTAACTGGTTGAGCTCTTATTGCATTGCAGTAATCCAATCAGGATCATTCAGTACATCCTCAATCGACTGAGGTTCTTCGGTAGACAAGAAACAGGAGTATAATGCGGTTTCTCCTTGACAAAATCTGGATCTTGTCTTGACACTTGCTGACGGATCTGCAATTATGAGATCGGAAGAATGAGCGTCTAACCATGAATGACGGCGTCTTGTTAGTTCTTCGAAGTTGCTTACGCACGAATAGTAGGATTATGAGGAATTTCAGTTGTATTATTTTTGCTTGAAGCAATTCAATAACAAGAACAGGATGTCTTCGAGTCCCAAGGTTCAGGGGCGTTCAGCTCAGGAACATTAGTAGTTCCCCCTGAGTTGTTATTCTCAGTAGAGGTCTCAGTTACCACTGGGGTTTCTTCATCGACCTGAGTTACTTGGGATTGATTCTATTCAGTACAATCAATCTGTTTAGCTACATCGCTTGTTGGTTGATTCGAATTTCATCATACGAATCATTATCCCAACAATGTTGGATCTTTTCTACGTTATCGTTCAAGCTTAGATCTTGTAGCTTGTTGCTGACCTCTTCGGCATCACGTTGAGAGTTTTGTTTCCATAATTCATATGTTGTCTTCATGTGCATACGAGTCGAGTGCCCAAAACTTCGATGGTAGACCTAAGTCTGCGAGGTGTTCTTCTTTGCTTCTTTGAGTGTTACGTTCTTTATTTCATCACGACCATTACGTTGAGGATGTACATGCGGTGAGGTTTCATGTTGAATCTCTTCGACTTTGCAATAGTCTTTCATCACCGAGTTTAGAAACTCTGTTCCATTATCGAGCATATTCGGTGATCTTGATATCCTTCTCGACACTCAATCGATCGAGTAGCTTTGGTAGTTTAAATTTGAAATCGGATTTATTGGCGATGAAGATCACCCATGTATATCTTGAATAGTCATCCATGACTACATGAGCATATATCTTTCCACCGATCGTCACTGGAGAGGCTGACCTAAATAAATCCATGTGCGGCAGTGAAGGATCCCATTAGTAGAAGGTGACGGAATTGGTGGATCGCTAGATTTGGTTTGCTTTCCCTTCGGGCATGCTTCACAATTTTTCGGTTTCTTGAACACTTCGTTGGGCAACCTATCTCTTGCTAGCTTGTTTTGTCATCGACTTTGTATCACGCTAGCAATCGGGTTTCGAGTTCATTGGTATTCCAATATGCATAGTAGATATTTCTCCTCCACGAGCATGATAACACAATTTTTCCTATAGATTTGTCAAGAACATCACAAAAACCTGCGTCAAAAGTCACTTTATAGGAATTATCACAGAATTTGGCGATCGAAAGGAGATTATGTTGAAGTCCTTCAACATTTGATACTCTGGAAACTATTGCGATTCCTATTTTCAATGTTCTCGTATCCCATTGTGTATCATTTGGAGTTGTCACCTAACTCATATCTAGCTCTTCCTTGCTTGAATGTAGTTGGTCGGCCAGATTATTTTGATGTGTCATGTGTCTTGAGCATCCGTTGTCCGCAGATTATTTTGGGTCCTTAGAGATTAGTGGACTTTGGAACCCAAGCTTGTCTGACAACCCGGATGGATTCAGATTTCTTCTTACCCTTTTTGTCGCTGATCTCTCTGCTAAGTTGAGAGATCCCGACTTCTTGTTCTTCGAGGTTCATGTTACTTCTTCTTTTGAACCTTTGGGCTTTTGAATGCGGGCTCATAATAGTATGATCCATACTGAGTTGGATGAGTCTATTATGGATGGCCACATCTTGTTCGGCCCATCTAACGTTCTTGGTTCCCCCGAGTTGGATCTAAGTGTTGCGGGGCTTGAACCATGGGTCATCTTCTTTGTCTCGAGGGGTTGATGATTACGCATGTTGAATTCCCCCTTGCACAAATCTGTCAGCCAGCTGATCAAAGCTTTTCTGTCCTGAGGTTGTTGCTTCATAAGTGTAACCAAGTATTGTCTCTATGATCTCTGCAACTTCTCAAGCTTTTCCTTAGCTCCTATGTATTGCTCAATCATTAAGGTTCTCTTATGTCTTCGTTGGATGAGTCCACTGTGGTTTACCATACTGTTTAGCCCATCTCGACTTTCTTGGTTTCCCCTGTATTGGACCGTGGTTTTCTAGGGCTTTAACCTACGGTCATCTGCTGATAGTTTGGCTGAAGTGCATTGATTTTACGCTTGTTCTTTGCCTAGGGGTTGATCGGTTCACCATAATCACTTCCCCCCTTGGACAAATCTTTCAACCAACCCTTTTAAGCCTACGTGTGTTGAAGTTGATGTCTTATGTGTCTATCCAAGTCCTCCATTAGTGAAGGCTTGTTGTTGTTCTCTTAGCAACCCTTCAAGTTTTTTTTGGCTCAGAGGTATTTCTCGGTCATCAAGGTTCTCCAAACCTCGTCCTTTGTCCCTCGGTATCTCATCTCTAACTTACAAAGTCTCTCTTTCTCTTTCATCGATCCAAGTTCCCCCCCCTTCCTCGACCATCTCACTCATGCCGCCTCAACACTTAGAAAAATATGACCGTTTTTCGGGTGTTTTCGGTCATTTTTAGGAGTTTTTAACGGTTCTTGCTTGTTTGCTTGATTCTGCATGTGTTTTTTATGTTTTAATATGTTTGTTTTGCATTTTTCTTTTGTTCTTGTTTGCGGCATTGTGTTCAGTTCACATGGGTGTGTTTGTCTGCGCCTGTTTGTGACATTGGTGTCGTTGGGTGTGTTGGTTTTAGCGGTTGTGGTACTGGTGGCGTGGTACAGCTGGCGGGGGGATTTTCATGTTAGGGTTTTTATAGCGGCGGCAAGATTCCTCTAAGTTTTGGGTTGTTGTTCATGGTAGACCCGTTGGAGAAGGGGGGTGGCAAAATGTTAAGGAAATGTTCAGAGGTGGTTAACAAACCTGTTACCTTCTGCCACATAGAAGAAGAAGTCGAACGGTGGTGTGAATGGTAGGCGGAATTCTGGTTTGATGGAACAAGGAAGAAATTATGATTCTATAACTGATCAATCGGAGGATATGAAATTGATCGCTTATTCGGTTCATGCTCTTGATGAGTTTGCGCAGGACGATTTGTTGCATGAAGATGACAAGTTGATGCAGCATGATAATGATTTTCATGGATCAACGCTTGAGAATGTTTCGGATGATGTTCTAATAAAGGTGACGGCTTCAGCAACACCGGTGGTGGCGGACGGTGTTCGTATCTCTACGCCGTCGTCGCCTAGGCTTTTAGATAATGCGCCTCCATCAACTGATTTGGTAACTAATTCCTTACCTAATTCTCCTAGATATGTGCCTAAAAATAGCCTCAATCAGCTTAATCTTTCCAAAGATAAGTTGCAATTACATCAACAAAATTCTAGTCTCAATTTATGCAATTGTTGAAATTCGAATTTAATTCCTTGTGCCCGCAATGAATCGAACCCTTCGCTCCTTCCTCTGCGCCTATTTTCTCTCCTTTTATTCCTAACTCCCAATCCAGGGATTTGAACCCAGCACCTCAAGCAATCCCAAATTTATCCAAAAACTCCACTTCTAGCTTATCGCCGGATCGAACCAAAGCACCCTTCCCAAAACCCTTTCCCCATCAATTCCCTTTTTGATTCACATTTGCACGGCAAGGAGGCGAGTCTCACGACGTCGATCCGAAGATGGCTCTCTTGCTATGATTTTTAACTCAATTGATCCTACTCCGGGTTGAGGCCTCTCGTGTACCGGCGTAATAAGAAGCGTGCACACCAAGATTCTCCTGTCCCAAGATAAGTAGGAGTGCATCAAAATCACTTGTTGGGCAAGGGCATCCATACAACTGTTGACCGACAATTTGGAGTTAATGTTGATGATATTCCGGCTATGACGGGCTCTTCTATTCCTCAATCTAGTGAGAATGTTTGGCAAAAAATTCGGGGAGGTGGTGAGGATGTAGTTCGGGGGGCTCGATGAGGATCCACCTTTCACACCGACCCGGGCGACTTGGGACAATCTGCTCTCATGATGGTAAGCCTTGTTTACATTTTTCTAAAACCGACACTCGATCATCTTGCAGGTTAGATTGGACAAGCTTTGGTAGGAAAGTTCTCTTATCTCGTCCCTCGCCCACATCTCATCACGACGGCGTTTGCTATCCTGAAACTCAAAGGTGAGATTTCATGGAAATTCTTCAATGCTCGGCATATATTCATTAGGGTTTCGCATATGGATGATTATGCTTGATTACTTGCTCGTGTTCATAATATGGCTATGTGGCACATAGAGGGTTGCCCCGTGCGTGGGTTTAAGTGGACCCACGATTTCTCACCTTCTATTGAGACTTCAGTAGTTGTTGTATGGTGTAATTTTCCTACCTTACACGTGCATTTCTATAACCATCATGCATTGCATCATATTGGTTCTCTACTTGGTTCACCCATACAGATTGATCATGCTTACTACGACTATGGAGAAGATTCGGTTGCGAGGATTTGTGTTGAGGTGGATGTTTCCAAGCCTGTTTTGGAGGAATTTGTTCAAGAGATTTGTGGTACGCCGGTGATACAAAAGGTGGTTTGGGATCGAATCACGAAGTATTGTTCGGAGTGCAAACATATTGGCTACTCTGCTGATTCCTGCTATGCTTTTGGTAACTTCCCGATGCCTTTGAAGAGGTCGAGCCTCAAGCTAATGTGGGAGGTCGGGTGCCGCTTCAGCAGGTGGTAAATAGCCTGCTATGCCTAATCAATCTCCCCGACCTTCAACCTACGGTGTTAAAGGTGGGAGATCGGACTATGCACCTAGAGGTAAGATTACGGATCGGAGGGCGGTTCGGGCGCAGCAACCGGTGTAACTCCAAGGATCGGTCTCGACAACCTTCTCCTTCTTCGCATGATATTGTGACTCCCTCGGTCCGTTACAATCCGTCCTTGGTGATTTTGAAAAAGTTATCGGCAAGAAGCAAACGAACCAATGGTAAGGGTTCCCAATCTTCTACTAGGAACAGTACCCGATCTTGCAATTGCTTGATGAGGATGAGGATGTAGTGGTTGTGGACCTTCAATCTCTTTATACTCGAGTGATATGCGGTTGGAGAGGAGTTACGATAGTACACCTTTGGATCCGACTCGGTCCGGTGGAGCCGATCGATGATTGATGGTGGAGAGAGGGCTGCTGGTCACTTAATTGAGCCTTCGATGATTCCGGGATGGATCTTTGCGGCCTCTATCCCCGTCGCGGGATGTTTCCCCATGTCGGTGAACTTCATGACTTGGAACGTCCGCGAGATTGCCAATCTCGACACACGAGATGTTCTTAGAGGATATATTAGTCTAGAGTGATTGTCTTTTATTGCTTGTGATTGAGCCTATGACGGATCCGGATCCTACCACATTTGGATCTATGTTTAGTCTTCCTCTAGCGACTCGCAGAACTTGGATTTTTGCTCATTCGATTTTGAGTTGGAGGTGTGGGATACGGCTTCACCTGTTGCTTCATCTGCGAATGTTGGGTCCGCTTCTTTGGGCTCCTGTCTACCTTTCCATTGTCCGTGGAAAGTGTAATAGGCGCAACTTTATGGTTTGTGGGCTTAGCTTCGTACTCCAACTAAATTTTTTCAGTACTTACTTGTTGGACTTTGTCTTTGATAGTGCCACGCTCAATGCACGTGTCCACATCAAGTAAGGTTTCCACCTGTGGGGAGGTGGAGAAACAACCTTTCCATTTTTGAATATTCTGTTTACCAAACACATGCGAATCTAATCTTGATCATATCATAAGAACAAGAGATCTTTCTCGATAAATCCCCTTGCCCCTCATTCTTCGAGAATTAGAAATTTTCAAGTTTGAACTTGTTCGTTTGGAATCCAGATTCTTCTAATTCATTTTTAATTAATATTCATTTCTTTTTCCCTCTATTTTTTTATATCATTCCTTAAGCCTCATAGGTTTGATCTTGTAGAATTTGACCATTGAACGAAGGGTACTAAATAAATCTGATTGAATTTTTGATCAAAAGTACTATGTGAAATCTTCAGGTTTTCCTCTTCCTCTATCCTTATCCCATAGGTACAGAACTAAGAGAGAACCTTTTTTCTGTATGAATCGATCTTATTCCATTCCAATTCCTTGTCGATACCTCTCAAGGAAAATATTGAATTGGATCCCAAGTTCACGGGTTAGTGTAAGCTTATCCATGCTGTTATGCACTCTTCGAATAGGAATCTGTTTCTGAAAGATACTGGCTTTCTTACTTTGGTGGGTCTCCGAGATCCTTTCGATAACCTACGTTGAAGGGATATCTATCTAATCTGATCAATTGCGTAAAGCACGCGATAGCGACGGAACCGGGGAAAGTATACAGAAAGGTAAGTTCCTTTCTATTATATTAGTATTAGTTAGTGATTTGGATTAGTTAGTGATCCTGGCTTAGTGAGTCCTTTTTTCTGTGATGAACTGTTAGCACAGTCCTATATTTTGTCTCCGAGGGCCGAGGAGAAAAGGGCCTCGGCGTGTACACGAGAAAAGCAAGGAGGTCATCCTCTTTCAAATATAAAATATACAACATGGGTTCTAGCAATGCAATGCAGTTGGACTCTCATGTTGATTCGAATGAACCATACTTTCAGCGTAGCTAGATCTTTGCTGGCTAGGCAAGAGGCTAGCAAATTATAAATTTTGTCTCGGTAGGACATGTATTTCTATTACTATGAAATTTATAAATCATAAATCAAGTAGTTAATGGTGGGTTACCATTAGCCATTTGTAGTGACGAATATTGTATGTGTTCTTAAGGAAATAAATTTGTCCACTTTTCGGGGTCTCAAAGGGGCGTGGAAACACATAAGAACTCTTGAATGGAAAGGGGATGTAAATTTAGTTCCTTCAGATCGCGAATTAATCCTATTTCTGATAGGGGCGGTTGACAATTTAATCCAATTTTGACCATTATTTTCAAAATTATCAACGACAAGGGATTTAACGGCAAGGGATTTAATGACGAGGTGACACTCTACCGGCGATTAAAATGCTCGACCGGTGACTTCCACCAAATCAAGGTGACACTCTACCGCGGAGTTAAATCCCTTGATTGTCCCCATCTAGAAATAGAGCGACTAATCCTAAGTTAAACAATCGAGAGACTCAACGCTACTATTCTTCAACGAGTTAAAGTCGGGTCTTCCCTACACGTCAACCCCACAAGTCACGCCGATTAAAATTGGATTAAAATTCTCATGAAGTCAATTGTCAACGGCAAGGGATTTAACTTTGGATTTTCCCCTCGCCATGATTCCATGAGAATGGATAAGAGGCTTGTGGGGTTGACGTGTCGGGGCAGGTGAATCGCATGAATACAACTAATGCATGATAATGAATCGCATGAATACAACTAATGCAACCATGAATCTCATGGAGAGTTCGATCCGACTCGGGATGAACGCTGGCGGCATGCTTAATTCATTCAATTTTGAAGGGAATTGGTGTTTCTGTGGCAAACGGGTAGGTAACATGTAAGAACCTGCCCTTGGGAGGGGAACAATAACTGGAAATGACTGTTAATACCCATAGGTGAGGAGCAAAAGGAGGAATCGCCTGAGGTGGGGCTTTCGTTTGATTAGCTAGTTGGTGAGGCAATAGCTTACCGAGGCGATGATCGTAGCTGGGCCGAGAGGATGATCAACCACAATGGGACAGAGACATGGCCCGGACATGAGTCAAGCAATAGGGAATTTACGTAATGAGCAAAAGCCCGACGGTGCAATGTCGCGTGGAGGTAGAAGGCTCATGGGTCGTGAACTTCTTTTCCGGGAGAAGAAGCAATGACGATATATGGGTAATAAGAATTAGCTAACTTTGTCCCATCAGCCACAGTAAGATAGAGAATGCAAGAGTTATCCGGAATGATTGGGCGTAAAGTGTCTGTAGGTAGCTTTTTAAGTCCGCCGTCTAATCCCAGGGCTCAACCCTCGGCAGGCGGTGGTAACTACTAAGCTGGAGTATGGTAGGGGCAGAGGGAATATCCAATGGAGCAGTAAAATGCATAGAGATCGAAAAGAACACCAACGGCGAAAGCAATCTATTTGGCCGACACTGACACTGAGCTACGACACCTAGGGGAGCAATGTGATTAGATACCCCAGTAGTCCTAGTCGTAAATGATGGATACTAGGCGTTGTGCGTATCGACCCGTGCAGTGTTGTAGGTAACGTGTTTAGTATCCCTCTTGGGGAGTACGTCCGCAAGAATGAAACTCAAAGGAATTGACAGGGGCCCGCTCAAGCGATGGAGCATGTGATTCGATGCAAAGTAAAGAACCTTACCAGGGCTTGACATGCCGTGAATCCACTTGAAAGAGAGGGGTGCATTCGGGAAGGCGGACACAGGTGGTGTATAGCTATCGTCAGCTCATGTCGTAAGGTGTTAGGTTAAGTCCCGTAATGAACGCAACCCTCATACTTAGTTACCATCATTGAATTTGGAACCCTAAACAAACTACCGATGAAACCCGGAGGAAGGTGAGTATGATGTCAGGTCATCATGCCCCTTATGCCTTGGGCGACACACATGTTACAATGGCCGGGAAAAAGGGTCGCAATCCCGTGACGGTGAGCTAACATCAAAAAACCACCCTTAGTTCGGATTGCAGGCTTCAACTTGCTTGCATGCAGTTAAAATCGCAGTAATCGCCGGTCTGCCATACAGTG
>CM054807.1:10776261-10901718 GCA_028984105.1 Lavandula angustifolia
AGAAAAATGCCGTATACGAAGGTACTAAACCTCTCTTGGCTTTTGCATGCTAAAACGAGCAATAACAAGTATAATATAGGACACTTGCAGACAAGATTAACATCCTTTTTTACGCGACTCGAATAACCTTGATCCCCAAGGATGTAAGCAAACCCACTATGTCGCCCCTATTTGAAAACTTTGCTTTCGTATAACCACGTCTTTACGTCCCGATAACACTTCAACATTATTGCTAATGCGAAGGATGTTATCTACGTAAAATGCAAGAAACACCACCGATCCGTTAACACAAATACGTTACACACACCTCGTTAGGACGAGATACAAATCCGTAGGATTTGACTACCGTCGAAAACCGTTGGTGCCATAACACGGAATCTTGCTTAAGTCCATGAATAGACTTCTTAAGCTTCCAAATTAGATGCTCTTCGCCCTCCTTTTTTCACATAACCATCCGGCTCGTTTCATGTAGATGTCCCTACCTTTTCAAGGTAACCGTTTAGGAATGCGGTTTTGGCACATACATTTGCAGATATCAAAGGTTCATGTGAGCCGGATATGGCAAGGAGAACGGAATGGACTTGATCATTGCTACGGGCGAGAAGGTGTCTTCATAATCGATACCTTCTTCCTCGGTAAAACCCTTCGCCACTAGCCCTGGCCTTTTAAACGCCATGATCTCTTCATTCGGTTGCTCTCTCTTTCTTCTTGTATACTCACTTCACTACTACGGCATTCGCGGCCCTCGAGTAGTTGATGATCTCGTATATATCCATGTCGCTTGATGGACTCAAATTTCGAGTCCATGGTGCATCTACATCTCCCAACTGCTCGTTGTAAGTCCGGGGATCCACTGGTATCTTGTTCATCCACGGGGAGATAATCAAACGTCTCCCCCAATGAACATACCGATCAGGTGTAAATATCACCTCCCACTACGTCGAACGCAAGTTAGAGCTGTGTTAACAGATGTGCGTTACTCGTGAGTACTATCTTGCACCACCGGCCGTTCAAGTGGAACTCGACCACCCTGTAATTCTTCAAGGATGATGTCAACTCGAGATTTATGGTTACTAGTGTAATCCTCTTCCAAGAACCGAGCGGTAGTGGCTAACAACGATCTTCCCTGTTTCTTAGATCATAAAAGTATCTCACTCTTCTGTTTTCTTCGGATGCCCTAATGAACAACATCACTCTCGAACGTGATTCCCCATTTGTCGCCTGCTTATTCAAAGACTTAAGCGAGATAACCCCAAATCCTTAAGTGGTGCATACTCGGGTTTGTGCCCGCTCCACAACTCGAGCGGATCTTTTGCAGACCGACTTGGAAGACACACGATTCAACAAGTATGTTGCGTTTCCTAGTGGCATATCCCCAAAAGAAAACTAGCAAGTTCCATAACTCGTCATCGACCGAACCATCTCTAAGAGACTTCGGTTCCTTCTCTCGACACACCATTCCCGTTGAGGCGTGCTCGGTGCCGTCACTGGGATGTAATCCCACATTCTCGTCAAGTAGTCCTTGAACTCGTTGGATAGGTATTTCCCACCACGAATTAGATCGCGTGTTTTGATTTCTTTACCCAACTTCCTCTCCACTTCGCCTTGAATTCCTTAAAAGGTTTCAAAGCAATCCGACTTGTGGTGAAGAAGGTAAACATATCCATACCTCGAGTAATCGTCGAAAAATGTGACGAAGTACTCATACCCTCCACGAGCTTGTGTAGACATGAACCCACACAAGTCGAATGTATCAAACTTAATACTTCGTGGCTCTATAACCCTTTGCCTTGAAAGGCCTAGTCATCATCTTTCCTTCCAAATAGGTTTCGCAAGTTGGAAATGGTTCAATATCGGAGAGACTCCACTTTGATCCATATTCCACCAACCTCGAGTCCCAGTTAAGATTGATGTGACCTATTATTAAGTGCCACAAATAAGTTTGGTTTAGCTTAGAAAGACTTCTTTCCTCTTCTTAGGATTTGATGATGAGGAAGCAATATTAACAGAATTATGCGGTTTACAAGTAATAGTATATAAAGATCCGTTTAATGGTCCACCACTGAGCATAAAATCATCGCCTTTCATGATAGAAACTTCATTATCAAAACTTGATTTATGACCATCCATGGTGCAAGATGTTTTGAAACATAAATAATGTTTCGCCTAAACTCAAGCACATATTAAACATCTTTAAGTACTAAAACAACTATCAAAAGATAGATGTAAATCTCCAATGACAATTACAAGAACTTTCGATCCATTGCCCATTGAGACTACCACCTCGCCGTTGCCAATCGGTGCTTTTTGCAAGAAACCTTGCAAGGTGTAACAAACATGATCGGTTGCCTCAATCCACTACCCATTCGTCGGTAGAAGACGAAACCGAATGCAGCTTTGGGCTACAAGAGCGACTCGTGTCTCTTTCTGTTTTTGGCCTTGACATCCCGATAATAATCTCTTCCAGTGTCCTTTCTTACCATAATTGAAGAACCTTCCTTTCTTCTTCGCATTCGCATGCCGCCGATAAGGACCGTCTTCTTACTCCCATTGCTCTTCTTGGAATTGTCCACCATTTCTCGCTCTTTTTTCGGTTTCCGCCTTTCGGAGGATTCCTCGAACTACTAGGGATATTCGAGACTTAAGCACTCTTGCCCTTTCCTATAACTTCTTTGACCCAGCTACCAAAGATTTGAGTGACATACTCATAGTAAACCGTCTTAGGACATAGCGGTCCATTAAACGGGAAGTTCTTATGGGACCTTGGCAGAGCTTTTATTCGAGCCGGTAAGATATCTCTTCCACTTTGTAAAATTATTTAAAAAAATTGTGTAAACCCATTGGGGTTTGATTGCGGTAGAATCGTTGTTTAGGAACTTGAAAAATTTCGAATGGCATATATCGAAAAAATATAATTTTAAAACATGTATGAATTAATATTTGCACATAATTGTAATTAACTATCATTGTAACCTTTTGAAAACAATGATGTTAAAAACTCGATGAAAATGACTCTAAGAATTCCACTAGCAAGCCACACGTGGACGTTTACTAGCGTAAACCTTAAACCAAACTATTTACCTCGCTCTTTAATTTCAATCCACGTCTGTGTTCTTGAGACGAATGAAATTAATAGTTCGATATTCGGACCATGTCACTATTAAAACGCGGAAGGGACTTCGAGGGAAGTGAATTGTACTGCGGTGACATCTAAGCATTGACCATTAATTTGACCAAATACAATCGAAATTCTCGAAATTGACATACTTACTCAAACCATGCCGCATTCAATTTGATCTAATTAGCCATCCTATTTAATTATTATCTTCTAGAGTACTCGTGTTTACTGCATGCGCAAGCCACGCAGGTGGACGCTACGGCTTCGCTCCCACTACTCAATAATAATCAAATATTATTTTGGAAAACTCATCTCACAAAAGCGATAGCTCAAAAATGCAAGCAAGCCACGCAGTGGACATTTACTTACATAATCTTACTACTTTCGTGTAGAGTCCACTAATGGAGGTCAGATTAAACTGTTTAGTATCCAAATTAATGGAATCTAATTAAACATTTAATTTTAAAATTGCTTAGTCTTTTTGTTCAAAAGGTTTGTAATGAATCATGCAATCCCACATAATTCCTAAAGCATGCAATTTCTAAACGCACATAATAAAAACGTGCTCGCAAAAAATAAAACATGCTTTTTAGAAACGATTTAAATCCTATTTACATGCTTTTCTAAGCGCAATTAATCACATAATCGCATGCTAAAGCATAAGTAAAAGTAAATACGCAAATAGGAAATTTAAAATCGTTATCGGGCTTAAAAACACGTAATCCCTAACTATTATATTTCCCGATCATGATACAAATCTCTTCGAAATCTTCAAAAATCTTCGAATCGGAAACTGCGACGAAACCTGCTCGAAAAACTGCCATTGCCATGTCATCGAGGAGTGCCACGTGGTAGACACATGGCGGTGCATACTGTTGGCTGAAAAGCCGGTCGCGAGAATGGCCGACGTGGCGCGCCACGTCGGCGCCACGGCCTCGCCAGACGTCTTCTTCATCACCATCGCACGCCGCCGCCCGTCCTAGCGTCGCCAGGCGCGCCGTCGATAGCCGCCGCCGGGCGTGCCGTCGACGGCCGCCACCTCCCGACCGGTGCCGCGACCTCCCCAACCAGCGCCGCGTGAAATGCGGCTAGGAGCGCGCGCAGCCGGCGCGATCTGCGCCCGTCGCTGCGCGCGGTAGCCTTGCTCGCCACGCGCCGCCGCCGCGTCTCGGCTTCATCATCCACGACGTCTCCGGACGTCGCCATGAAGAACAGGCCGGCGCCGGCTCCACAAACGCGGAGAAAACGCGTCGCCGGTGCGCCGCCGTCTCCGCCGCCCTTTGCCGCTCAAAATTCGTCCTCTCCGAGCCGCGATTCGATCAATTGAAAGAGGGGAAACGTAATTGGAACACTCACGACCACCGGGTAATGGATTCCCGGTCGAGATTAGTTCCTCAATTTCCCGAATTTCAAACGATTCGCCCGGAACGATTCATAACGAGTAGCCTACTTGCAGATATCAATTCGGTGGCATCCGGGATCGGATGATCCTTTACGACCTATCGACACGAAGCTCGTAAGACGAGGGATTCCATTGGTTTAAGCCGATTGCCGATCCGACGTCGGATACGCCGGGAATCTCCACCGCAAGATGCGGCGGAACCCTAGCCAAACTTGGGTTTTCGCTCGAATTGGGGCTTTTTCGGACAGCACGACCACTTCTCCTTCCCGACGCAATCCCGGACAAACCGGAAATCGTAATGGGTTGTGCAACCTATCCAGACGCAGCTAACGAGAAGACGAACGAATCTGTCTGAACGGATCGGAAAAATGATGCTGCACGCGCCCGCACGCGCCTCTGCAATCAGGCGCCGTGTTCTGCCGAGAAAACTAGGCTTCCGCCTTTTCCGTCTTCTGCGCGTCGTGCCTCAATTTTCGTGCAACCCGGACCAAAATACAAAGACAAAAACAGTAACACATTGGTCCTATCAACTACTCGTGGATTTTCTCACGAGAAAAAACATTACAACGGGGTCAAAACTTAATGGCTCGCAGCCGCCCCCCAAACACGAAAAATAGCCCGGGATAACGACTGAATTGAAACCTAATCATGCATCTAACAGCAACAATCGAGCCTAAACTGGGCTCACGATACCAATTGAAGGAATATGAAGGGAAGAAATCGATACCTCCTCCTTCGTATGTTGTCGTAGCTCGATTGTTGCTCCCGTGTCGGATCTTTCGATCTGTATCCCCGTCTTTTTTTTCCTCACAGGTGGTCGAGAACTGAAGAAAATAAAAATATGTCTCTCTCAAAACTCCCGCGCAAGGGAGTTATGATTTTCCTCGTATATTCGTTTCGAACGGAATACTAATATATATAGGCTTCAAAAGCCAATATAATATTAGTATATTTGTAGCCCATTAATTTAATTATATTGCAATGGACTTCCACATAATTAGCCCATAATATAATTAATTAATTTACTGGGCTACTAATATTTATCAATTAATTGGCCCACCCAATTAATTCCCGTATAAATAACATTATTAAATAATGTGAAAAAACATTAATCCATTAATAATGATTTCTGAGAGACAATAAATTACTAGGCAACTAATTGGGCCGGATCGGGGAATTAATTAGTTATCCATGCTCAGCCCGAGCAAAATTAATTAATTAACACTGATTCATTCCACTAGAGAATCCGTGCCGACTTACCCCTTTATCCCAATTTGAGCAAGGGCTTGTCATTTTAGACTTAATCAATCTCAGTATTTAAGATAGAAATATCCGTTAATTAATTAAGCTCATCCGACGACTTAAATTAATTAACATCTTATATTCTAGTAGTACCACTCTACCTTATTAACACACTCGAACTTAATCAACCTGCCGGGTTTAGTGTGCTAATCCTTTCGAGTTCCTCGGGGGATATTATCAACCCATTTTACTAGGATACGGATGAAGATACGGACAACCAGCCTGAGCCACAAATAACTACTAACACCCGAAGATAACGTAGATCCCTTGCTCATTTGACGTTCACCATCAGTAGGTCAAAGTGATAGATAGCCAAATGCACTCAGTAAAGTCATACCAAGCTTAAGATCGACTAAGTCACCGAGATCTTGGTTCTCCACTAAGGTCGCTTAGGAGAACACATCTCATCGTGATCCTTCAATACACCACCTTAAGTGTACCCGGAAAGACAAGCAGCTAAGACAAGCCACTTCTTATCTAAAACTGCGACTTAAACCCAGGCAACTTCATCCTTAAGTTGTCTCAATGTGTTAACTTGTTTATATCTTGTTAGTTCAACCAATTTGTGTTGTCTTACGTGATACCCGACACACCACACAAATCTAACTTTTATACAAGATAAAGGTTAACATGTGCAAATATACATATTTATCGATAGGAGAATAAAACAAAGGTGGTAAGGACAAAAACACATTGTATACAAGCATAAAAGTGCTTGCAGTATACAAAATCCCAACAATAACATGTGCAAATATATATATTTATCGAGATAGGAGAATAAAATAGTGGTAGGGACAAAAACACATTGTATACAAGCATAATATTTGCTTCCAAAGATACAAAATCCCAACATGAATAAGCTAGCCAAGAACTCCAGAGCCGAGATTAACTGCCCACGTAAGCCTTTATCAAAGACGAAATTGTGAAGCATGCTTGAAGGGAAAGCGAGACAAAGAAGAGCAATCCCCCAATTCCGTCTTCTTCCGACGATGGAATCCTTCAACCTCTTGCCACATGGATTTATTTGGGGCGTTTCTCCAGTGACTATAAGAGGCAAGAAGTATGCCCTCGTTGTTGTTGATGATTATTCTAGATATATGTGATTAAATCTTCATAGCCAACAAATCGATGTCAAGACCGAGTTGCCAAAACTGCCGAAGAAACTCGGTGTGGAGAAAGACATCAAAACACGAGAGAATTCGCTCGAGATCGAGGAACATAATTTCTCAACTCAATAGTTAAAGAGTACTACGATAAAGAGGGAATCAAGCATGAGACGTCACTGCTTTCACACCCTCGCCAGAACGGACTTGCTTGAACGAAAGAACATAACACTTAAAGAAGCGAAGAAGAACGCCTCCTCCGGACTACACTACCCTAAAAATTCTAGCCGAGTGCTACCGACACCGCCTATTACACTCGATAATCGCTCCATCGCACACAAAGAACACATGAAGACGCTTTGCGAACTGTGGAAAGGGAGAATTCCTTCTATTTCTCATTTCCATATTTTTGGCTATCCTTGCTTTATTCACAATAATGGGAAAGATCGGTTGAAGGTCTCTCGATAGCAAATCCGATCAAGGAGTATTCTTAGGATACTCTCGAGTCGAAAGCCTTCGAGTCTTTAACTATCGACTCTTTGCGTGGAGGAAAGCTCTCATGTTGTCTTTGATGAGTTTGTTAACGAGAACATGAAATCAAAGAAGACAAATCCTCAAGATGTCGGTTGCAAGCTACATGATCTCACATCGAACGATAAAGGCGAAAAAGATCCAGCATTATTGGGATGATGAGTCGACGATGAAGAAATCTAGACCCATCCCCAACGCTTCGTAGCTAACCTGGTTAATTCTAACGAACGGAATCAACATCGTGTAACAATGGTCGATGAGGAAGCCCTAGTGGTAACCGAGACCTCATCGAGAATATAAACTCGCGGGGAACAACTAATGTTCCCGAGCTAAATGCCCCCGAACCCCAGAAACCTCAGAGATCCTAACCTTCTTACCGAATTACTTCTCTCACGAATAACACTACTTGAAATGCCTAACACTCCCGTTGACCGTACGGAAGTAATCTCAGAAGAAGAAGCCAAACTTCGGGACATTCGTGGCTTGACGCTCACTCTTCGATCTTATCATAGGAGATCCATCGCCAAAGCAATAAGGACAAGATCCGTATTAAGCCAAGGAGAAAGTTCTCTCTACTCTTGCTTCTTGTCTCCCAAGAACCTCGACGATAGAGGATGCTCTCAACGATGCTCGATCGATCATTGCCATGCAAGAGGAGCTAAACCGGTTTGTTCGAAACGAAGTTTGGGAGCTTGTAGACAGACTCTGGACATCGGCACATGATCGGCACCTAGCTGGGTCTTCAAAAACAAGCGAGATGAAAACAATGTCATTGTCAAAAACAAGGCTCGACTTGTTGCTAAGGGATCTTGTCAAGCGAAGGAATAGACTTTGATGAAACATTCGCCCCGGCCGCGTGATTGAAGCTATTCAATCTGTTCCTAGCCTATGCAACGCATCAAAGGTTTAAAGTATATCAAATGGATGTGAAGTCGGCGTTTTTGAATGGCGCATCGAAGGAAGAAGTCTATGTGGAACAACCACCCAACTTTCAGACAAAAGACATCGTCGTGTACGGACTTCGGAAGCTCTGATGGGTTAAAACAAGCACCTGTGGCTTGGTACGATACTACTTTCGATTTTCTCGGCTTTAAAGGTTTTCGAAGGGGACACTTAGATCACACCTTATTCAACATCAAGTCAGGAGATGACATCCTACTGGGTGCAAATCTACGTGGACGACATCATTTTCGTTTGCGGGAACATGACTATATGTCAACAATTCGAGAAAATGATGAAGGAGAAGTTCGAGATGTCCATGATGGGGGAGATGAACGATTTCCTTGGATTTCAAGTGAAGCAATCAACTCGAAGGAATATTCATCAACCCGGCAAAATAAACTTTAGATCTCCTCGAAAAGATTCGGCTGCGACTAAGCAAGCCGTTGAAGATCCCCATGAACACAATTTTAAAATTGTTCTAGACAAAGAGGGAGCTTCTGTTAACTCTGCGATTATAGAGCTATTATTAGTTCTTTACTATATTTAACACAGAAGCGAACTGACATAACTTATGCTATAGGTGTATGTGCAAGATTTCGTGCGAATCCTAAGCAAAGTCGTCCGGACTCGCAAAAAAAGATTCGCGATACCTCGAAGGGAACACCGATGCGAGGTTATGGTATCCGTCGACGATAATCTCGATACTAATAGGTTATTCTCGATGCCGATTATGCAGAGATATCAAAGTCAACCGGAACATGTCGGTCCCTAGGCAGCAAGCCGATATCATGGTTTTTTAACGAAACACCATTCAGGTGGCGATGTCCACTACCGAAGCCGAGTATATGGCTACTTGGAAGTTCTGGGTACCTGCATCCTTTGGCTTCGACAACAATCTGCGAGATCGTGGAATTACTCAAGATGAAGTGCCCATCTACTGCGACTCCACCAGTGTGATTGCTATAACTCATAACCCAGTTCTTCATACGAGATGCAAGCATGTGGACATTCGACACCACTTCATCAGAGACCATGTCGAAAAGAAGGATATCAGGATGGAAAAGATCCATACTGACAAGCAAAGGGCAGACATACTGACCAAACCACTAGCTGAGAACAGATTCAGAGAATTATCAGTTGAGCTAGGTCTACCTGGACCCTACTGACTCGAGTCAGTAAGAGTCAATACGCGGGTCGGAAGTCGACTCGGTACTTTGATTCAGTCGGGTGAATCATTCAGTACACAGTAAGGGGGAACATGCTTATCAGTACCACAAAGATCCTCCTGAGTCACTACGGTAACCAGTTGACGTAAAAGTTCAGCTGAAGAGGTTTGTGTAGTTAAAACACTTAATATTCTCAGAAGGATGCTCGCATTTATTAAATCAGTCGTTTGCATTCAGTAGCATGATGAACATTTATTTCCCGCCATTAATTTTTAAGGTTTAAGTCAGTAGAAACCGTTCTCATTTAAAAAGCTTAGCCTTTAATGTTGCCGCAACGCATTTAACGCATGTCTTCTCACCTTACTTTATCTGCGCATATCTTACGTGGTGTGCAGGTTAGGCGGCTAATGTAATCTTTCCGTTTATAACATCGGATCACAATCGTCATTAAAAGCGAGATTTTATACCTGCCCGTCCGATTAAAAAGTTTGATATTCAAAAACTTATAAAAATCTCCTCTTTTTATCTCTAATCCTATCTTTTTATGCCATTTTCGCACTTAGAGCTTCTCAAGCATTCGCGTTTTCTCTCGCTTTCTACCAAAACCCGATTACATTTTTTCAACTCGAAGCTCTCTATTTACGGTAATTTCTCAAACTTCCGCATAACTCGAATCTAACTTACTCTATTTTCAAGTGCTAAAGAGTTTCTTGCGAGATAAATATGGCGATTGTTCGGACCACGCACAACATAGAGGAGATCATCCGGTCAGGGTTCTCTTCGAACCGACGATGGTCCTCCACCAGGCGAGCTCCCATATCTTGAGCCCATCTTCTCGGCTCTTGAGGAGTCGAGGCCTAACACTTCTCGTGACGAAGCATCCTCGCTCATATCTTCCCCGCCAGTGGCCGGAGCCGTATTATAACCGGCGTTTCGTGGAAGATACCAGATGGAGAGGTATCGGAGATCGCTTACATGAGGAAGTGGCCCCTCGGTAAGTGGGAATCCGGCCATGCCGACATCAACATCCGACATCGCTGAAATCCTCCTTCGATCTTCCGAGTTACGGGATTTCTCCCGTGGGGCTACAAGGAGCAGGGAACTGAACGCCTATGTCCATCGCTTCGTGAAAGGGGACGATATCTCCTTCAAGTTGCGCCTTAGAAGAACCAACTCCCCGAGTACAGGAGGGCTCGCGTACATAGTTATACACATCCTGACGAGCACCGCAGGTTCTTTCGACCAACCGCCCAAGCCTGCACTCCAGCTGATCATGGCTATAATCGATTGAGTCCAGTGAATCCGGACGGAATTCTTTGTGGCCGGGGTGAAGGCTCAGCGCACAAGTTTCGCACCCACTAAGTCTCGGAGAGAGGAGACTAATTAGTGTGGGCAAACTACTATATGGGACCAAGGTGTCCATACTGCGATCGAAGACTCGGAACGAATCATGCATCATTTGCCGATTCGAAATACTTCGACAAAAGCTCATTAAGTTCAAGACAAGATCGGCGGTCGAGAAGTCGCTGGACGTGGAGCCACCGAGCTCAAAAGATCTCTCTACCGATCTCGCTCCACGGGCCGACCCACTGAAGCGGAAGAAGCTCTCCAAGGCTGGAGCTCGAGGTTCCCGGCGAAGCCCCTGCTTCTCCCTTCACCACCTCGGGAGGAGGACATACCGAACGCCGATACGGGATAGAGGGTGCCACCCTCAAGGATAAGGTACAGTGGGTCAGTTCGGAAGAGACTCAGCCGTATGCAGTTGAGGAACCAGCTGGTGAAGTCTCGTCCGAATGGTCGACATTACAGATGACTCATCTCCGAGCCACAGGATAAGTCGCCGCACATTCTTGAGATCTCATCTCATCGATCAGTCGACATAGCGATCGGGCCGGGACTCGGATGCTGCTCGAGATTCCTGAACCGGGATATCCTTGCCGAACTGATTCAAAGAACACTCGCATTGTCCGCCCGCAGGAGCAACGTCTGCAGTCAGCCATAGGGTTTGGGGAACCCTCTGACATTGCATCCTTCGAGGACCTACGATCAACCATGCTGTATCTACTAAATGCGAGGTCCTCCCCCGGAACGACCACGAGCCCATCACGTGCCTTCCCATCATGATGATGATGACGACAACAATGATGAGGATCAGGCACCATCCAAGGACGCAGATCAGGGAGAATCTGTTGAGGGAAAATCTCCCAGCGAGAAGGGCGAGTCACCACCTCCACCTCCTACATCAGGTGACGCCCCTGTTGCTTCAAGCCCGGCGGAAGCAACAAACCGCGCAGCCTCGGGCAGCGAGAGGCTCGGAACCTCATCCTATCAGGCCAAACCTATAGGTTCCGTGTCCTCAAAGTCTCCGCCAACCGTGCAATAAGGAAGCAAGGAGACAAAAACCGTCTCCTAACTAAGGACGTCCATCTCGGTGGACGCAATATACAAAGTCTTAGGCAGATGTTGACGGCATCGGCAAGCGCAGTCAAGAAGGTCTCGGACACTCCAACTCCAAATATTCAGGAGATCGTCCCGCATCGGCGCGGCCGCTCGAAGGTGGACTTGGCTGCGCCAAAGTCGGACAGATATGCTCGAAGCTCACATAAATCATTTTCTCGAGCGGTGACTAAGAGCTTAGCCATACTCCAAAAGACTATGAATGAGCGAAATAAGATGGCCACGTCCACGTGTAGAAGGCTTTGGAGAATCATAGGCGGCCGCCTTAAAAGCTCATCCGATCAGAGATGGCTTGCCTCACTCGACGCATCGCCTCCCGAAGTAAAGGCAAGAAACAATGCCCAAATTCGCCAAATCCTGCAAAGGATCAAGATGCCGACCGGGAGCATTATTGCGATGCCGTCGGAGATTTCAATACCACCACCACCTCCATCAAAGATGCTCTCTTCAAACTCGAGAAGGAAGTTGTAGCAATCCGTGCTCTCTCGACCCCGGCTACCGATGATGCCAAAAAGGGGGAAGAAAGGGCCGAGACAACTTCAGTGGGTGTGGAGGCTGAGGCAGGGAAGTCATCAAGGGGAAGGTTCAGTCTGCTCAGCTGGAACCGGTTCCCAGCACCACCTCTCGTAGTCCAAATCCCAATAGTCCAAGCAACTCAGTTTGCCGGGAGCCGGTTGGAGGATCGGGAGAAGGATCCTCGGCCAAAGCGTAGCATATTGAGGATGTCGCACAATTTGTAGACCAAGAGGATCGAGAGGACGAGCGCCTACCACCGCAAAGGCCCGGAAGGAGAAAGCTACAGAGTCGACTCCACCTCCTTCCCCGACGCCCAAATTCAAAACCAAGAGCGAGCGGAGAGGAACATGATAAGAAAGTGGCTCAGTCCTCCGGGATGAGAATTGCTGGACTATGAGATGCTGATTTGGAAGAAGAGGCACAAAAGGCCAAGAAGAAGAGAGCAACTAAAGTCGGGATGTCTAAGAGCACAACCCAAGAATATCTTGGATGAAGCAGAAGAAGAAGGCTCAGCACTGCCGATGAGCCGGGCTCAGCTCGACACCGACAACTTGCCACTTGCTCGGCAGGATGAAGAAAGTTTCTACTCTTTTACACCGAGCAGGAGGCGGAGGGATAAGGCGACACTGGGAGACGACGCAGCGAAGCTGAATCTCAGAGAGGAGATAGAAGAGCTGCGGCCCTTAGGGAGAAAAAGAGGTTAGATGACTTGGCGAAGATAATAGAGCCGACCGACAAAATTGCCAAGGAGCCAATCCTCGACGGGAGCAAGCGAGTGCCCAGGACTTCCAAATTCTTCGGGCGAGGTGCACAAGAGCTTACTCGAAGAAGATGCCGCACCGCCATGTTGATAAATGGATGCCATGGAACTCGAATGAGGAATGGGAGGAGCCAAGATCGGATTTATTAAGGCATACTACGTATGGCGGTGCTATCCTACCGAGGTACCGACTGCGATCTCTTCGACGAGTTCATACAACCATTCGGTGCCAACCTCCGAGTGCCGATCAAGCAAATTCTTTCCAAGGAAAAGCCGCCACTCGTTGCCCCCTGCCTATAGACAACCGACTCCGCCCATGACCTCTCGAGGAGTTTTATGTACAAAAGAGATTGAAGATGAGGTCGAAGCTGCTGCACATCACAATGATCTAGATCCTCCGCTCGATGATCTTGAGGACATCCGGACCACCGGGCGAATCTGCGTATCTTACGGGTTGGATCCTCCTACCTGCCAAGTCTCTTGAATTCAAGGAAAAGATTAAGAAGTTCATACTATAGCAGTAGATATTCTCTCTCGTATAGAAGTTAGGACCGATCGTAATCATGTCTTATATATATATCGTGCCTTTCTTCACGGCCATACAACTACTCACTGTCTTACGATTGTGTTTATTTACTTTATCACAACCGATCACTGAAGTGATCCGACGCACACTCACATAACCTTTTTCTCTACTTTGCCTATCCTTTAGCTACGTGACACCTGTTTTTATTGCTCGGTTCTTAACGAAGTCTCTCCCGGGTCGAGAGTTTGGAACTTAGTGTCTTAGATTTTTTTGGTGTGGTTTTGGCATCATCAATTAGGGGAAATTGTTGGGTTATGAGTCAGTGGTTAATCTTAATAAACCACTTAGAGGGTACTTAGCATTATTTTTAATAATAGTTCTTGTATTAGGACTTTCTCGCTTATCGGGAATGGGGAAATCATAGTGATTTGATACCTATGGATTTGAAGATCCCAAAACCCGTCTTGTATCCCTTGGTGTAGTATCGATAAGACTAGATGATGTAATAGGCTAGACTGTTTGTATTTTCTTTATCAGTTTTGTCTAAGTCCTGTAAGGGGTAAGTGTTGGTCTGATCTTCAGAAGGAAGTTACTTTCCAGAACCCCACATTATCATTGTAAGAACTTGTGTTCACATGTCATTAGCTGACTTCAATCAATAGAAGATTTCTCTTCAGCTGACCCGCATCAGTAGAAGAACACAATATCAAAGCTCAGTACCTTCAGAGTCATCAGCTGATTTCACTAAGTAGAAGATTCGTTATCAGCAGACTCAAACGAAGAAGATAGAGATCGTATCAGGTCTACTGTATCCGACAGAAAATGACCTGAGTTTTAACACCATTCGAAAGTCAGCAGAAGATCATACGAGGATAAGTGAGAGTCAACTCAGATGAAGACTGATGTCTGACAAGTCTCACCTACCACAAACGTCAACCAATGAGAAGCAGTCTAAGCTCTACCGCTTCCGACCATCTAAAGTCGCTATCAAGCACAGGTGACCAATTACTATGCGACAACATTTCGAAGATATGGCCGTTTTCCTTGGACGTTTGTGACACGTGGCATCGTCCCCTCCAACGGAGAAATGCATGGGTCACAACTATAAATAGAGAAGCATTTCCGAGCTCCATGTACGGGATATCAAAGGGATTACACGCTCAAGATTTCGAAACACTCTAGCGCCTTTCACGAAGATCCGGTGAAGAACTTGCTCATTAGAATATTTCTAGTTCTTCTCTCCAGTAGTTTCCTTCTTTAGATCCCTCTTCTCTATCTATGCTCAATTGTTTATATCCATAGCTTAGAACCTTCGAAGGAGTTCACATTTCGGGGATCGTTCTTATTGTAAGAACTCCTTCATAGTTGGAGAACATCCCCTCCCCTTCAAACTTCGGTTTGATTTGTAAAGTCGCTAAGGACTATAACTTAGAAGCGGTCCGGTCCCATTAATGCAGTAATCTTGCTAAGGCTTGCTCGATTAATCAACAAGAACTCCCTGTTCGGCGGGACCATGGATGTAAGATCTTGTGTGATCCGAACCACGTTAAATATTACTCGTGTCATTTCATGTTTTATTGCATCTGTGTGTCAACTGTTTGCAAAATCATATTTTCAGTAAAACAGATTTAAAATAGCACTAGCCAACTGATTTGGTTTGCATAAAAATATTTTTCAAAGAGATAAACTTAAACCGGGCCTACACATTTCCGCACTTATTCATCCTCTCTGAATTACTCAGATGCGACATCGGTCCGCAGAAAGGGTTCGATCGTTCAATCACTCCGCCTGTGATCGGAAGGCTTATCGACAACCGAGCTCGTTCAGTAGCATACTCAGTAAAATACTGACATTCACTTTTGAGCAAAACTTGGACTCAGGTGTATTCTCTCCCCCCTCCAACACGTGATACTCGTCTCTGGACCAACATATAGTTTAGGGGCACAACATACAAATCTTTGAGCTCGCACAAGTATGACCATTGTGTTCGCGAAATTGAATTTCATGAAAACAATCTAAACTCAAAAGAGGAACAAAGGAAATATAAAAGGCAAAGTAAGATTGAATCACATAATTACTTCTTATCATAAAGTTTCAAGTTAAGTGAAATGCTACCTGGATAGATGAAGATAGAACTGGAGACAATTCCTTCTTTACATTATCTCTAATAAGTCTGTATATCTTCTGGACGTCCCAAAACCTGTCTTGTACCCTTAGTGTAATGTCTTTCGTACTAGATGATGTAATAGGCTAGACTGTTTTTATTTTCGTTATCTGTTTTTGTCTAAGTCTGGTAAGGGGTATTTGTTGGTCTAAACTTCAGTAGGAAGTTAAATTCCAGAACCCCACGTCTTCAGTATGTAAGAGCTCGTGTTCTTAGGTCTCCAGCTGACCTTCATCAGTAGAAGATCTTTCATCAACTGACCCTCAGTAAAAGAACACGAGACGAGCTCAGTACCTTCAAAGTCATCAACTGACTACACTCAGTAGAAGATCCTGTTATCAGCAGACTCAAACGAAGAAGACAGTGATTGTGTCAGATCTACTGTATCCGACAGGAAACGACCAGACTTTTAATATCATTCGAAAGTCAGCAGAAGATCATACGAGGATGAGTGAGAGTCAACTCAGATGAAGACTGATGTCTAACAAGTCTCACCTACCACAAACCTCAACCAATGAGAAGCGGTCTAAGCCTTACATGCTCTGACCAACTAAAGTCCGCTCTTATGCCAATGGATTGTTGGGTTATGAGTCGGTGGTTAATCTTAATAAACCACTTAGAGGGTACTTAAACATTATTTTTAGTAATAGTTCTTGTATTAGGACTTTCTGCTTATCGGTAATGGGGGAAATCATAGTGATTTGATACTATGGAATTGAAGATCTCAAAACTCGTCTTGTATCCTTGGTGTAGTATCGATAAGACTAGATGATGTAATAAAGCTGGGCTGTTTGTATTTTCTTTATCTTTTTGTCTAAGTCCTGTAAGGGGTAAGTGTTGGTATGATCTTTAGTAGGAAGTTACTTTCCGTAACCCCACGTCATCATTGTAAGAGCTTGTGTTCACGAAGTTATCACCGACTTCGATCAAGCAGAAGATTTCTCTTGATGACCCGCATCGCAGAAGAACACAATATCAAAGCTCGCACTTCTCACGCCATCAACTGATTTCACTAAGTAGAAGATTCGTTATCGTTGCGACTGGACGAAGAAGACAGAGATCGTATCGGTCTATTGTATCCAAATGCACAAAAAACGACCCAAATTTTAACACCATTCGAAAGTCGGCAGAAGATCATACGAGGATGAGTGAGAGTCAACTCAGATGAAGACTGATGTCTGACAAATATCACCTACCACAAACCTCAACCAATGAGAAGCAGTCTAAGCTCTACCTGCTCTGACCAACTAAAGCTGCTCTCATGCAAAGTGACCAACTACTCTGCGACAACATTTCGAACATATGGCCGTTTTCCTTGGACGTTTGTGACACGTGGCATTGTCCCCTCCAACGGAGAAATGCCTGGGTCACAACTATAAATAGAGAAGCATTTTCGAGCTCCATGTACGGGACATCAAAGGTATTACACGCTCAAGATTTCGAAACACTCTAGCGCCTTTCACGAAGATCCAGTGAAGAACTTGCTCATTAGAATATTTCTAGTTCTTCTCTCTAGAGTTTCCTTCTTTAGATCCCTCTTCTCTATCTAAGCTCAATTGTTTATACCCATAGCTTAGAACCTTCAAAGGAGTTTACATTTCGTGACAATATATTGTAAGAACTCCTTCATAGTTGGAGAACATCCCCTCCCCATCAAACTTCGGTTTGATTTGTAAAGTCAGTAAGGACTATAACTTAGAAGGGTCTGTCCAGTGCACAGATACCTTGCTGAGGCTTGCTCAGATTAATCAACAAGGCCTCCTGTTCAGCAGGACCGTGGACGTAGGATCTGCGTATCCGAACCACGTTAAAAATCGCTTGTGTCATTTACTGTTTTATCGCATTGCATTAAAACTATCTTACAAACTCATACTTTGCATAAAACGTATTTGAAAGTGCACTAGCCAAAATTATTTGTTTTGCGAAAAACACATTTTCAATCGAGATGATGTCTATCGGGCCCTACACACTTATCCGTACTAAGTCTCCGATCGAGAATCAAATATCGACAAAAGTCGCAGAAGAAACTCGTAGTTGACTCACTCGACCCGCGATCGAAGGTTACTATTTGATACTGTTCATCAGTTGCAACCTACAACTCAGCTGTCCTTCGCGTTTGAGGAAAAGAACTTGTACTCAGGTGTATTCACTCCCCCTCCCCTCTACACCTGACACTCGTCTCCGGACCAACAGTGACCAACTACTCTGCGACACAATTTTGAACTTATGGCCATTTTCCTTGGAAGTTTGTGACACGTGGCATCGTCTTCTCCAACGGACAAATGCCTGGGTCATGACTATAAATAGAGAAGCTTTTCCGAGCTCAACGCACGAGATATCAAAGGGATTACACGCTCAAGCATTCAAACTCTCTAGCGCATTCAAGAAGATCCAGCGAAGAACTTGCCTAGTTGAATATCTTTGGTTCTTCTCTCTAGAGTTTTCTTTAGATCCCTCTTCTCTAACTAAGCTCCACTGTTATATCTATAGCTTAGAACCTTCGAAGGAGTTCACTTTCTATGACTGTTCTTATTGTAAGAACTCCTTCATAGTTGGAGAAAATCCCCTCCCCTTGAAACATCGGTTTGATTTGTAAAGTCGCTAAGGACTATAACTTAGAAGGATCTGTCCAGCGCACAGATACCTTGCTGAGGCTTGCTCAGAATAATCTACAAGACCTCCTGTTCAGCAGGACCGTGGACGTAGGATCTTGCGTATCCGAACCACGTTAAAAATCGCTTGTGTCATTTACTATTTTATTACATCGTTTTCAAACTATCTTACAAACTCATAATTTGCATAAAACGTATTTAAAAGTGCACTAGCCAAAACTGTTTTGGTTTGCGAAAAACACGTTTTCAAATCGAGACGAAGTCCATCGGCCCCTTCACTTATCCGCACTAACTCTCCGCCTGAGGATTTAATACTGACAAAAGTCAGTAGAAGAAACTCAGTAGTTGAGTATCTCTAACCCGCGATCAGAAGGTTATTGTCTGGCACTGTTCAACGGTTGCGGCCTGCGCCTCGCCTGTCCTTCGCGTATGAGAAAAGAAACTTGTACTTAGGTGTATTCACGCCCCCTACACACCGACACTCATCTCCGGACCAACAATTGGTATCGAGCAACAATGTTCTCCTTATCATCGGCTTCGAAACTACCGGTCTACTCGAACGCATCCCGAAAACGTTTTCACCGCACAAGCATCTCTTCGTACATCCTTACACTCTCATTTATAATGTCTCGATATGTCATGTATATGGATGGTGCCGATGTTCTCTCGTAGAGAACTACACGGTATGGCCCGTGAAAATAGAGGCGCACCTTACATCGGCTGCGCGACAAAGATGACCGATGTCCTTGAGACAGACCCATCATTCCCATGATCGACAAGCATTCAATATGCCATCGTGGGAGGTGTAGGAGCACGACCGGTGCTAAAGTTGCTAAAGATAAATCCGCCTTCACGCCGAAGAGAAAAAGCCGCACAACCTCGACCGAGTTGTGCGGAATCCAATCCCGACTACGCTCGCCGATTCACACCTTGGGAGGGTGTAAGACTACAAGATGACAAAAGAACTTTGGGATGCCCCGGTGGTACTAAGCCAAGGAACCTGCAGATCAAAGAAAACAAGCTCGAGCTAGAGCTTCAAAAGTTCGACACCTTTGTCATGGAGCCTAACGAGACCATCGACGAGCTTAGCGTCGATTCACAAATCAAATCAATGTGATCAAGGGCTAGGGAGGATGTTCACCAACAAAGAGATGAACAACAAGATATTAAGAGCGTTACCTCGATGAAGTGGCTTCCTTTTGCTACTTATTTACGTCGCTCGTATCTTAATGCTTTAACTCCCGATGTTATCTTTTCGTAATTAAAAACGGAGGAGTTCGAGCACACGGTCTACCCCAAAGATGTTCCAAGTGCTCCAAACTGACACCCAAATAGATCATGCTTTCAAAGCAACAAACAAGAAATCCGAGCCAACCCCATTTCTTCCCGCAAGACAAGAGTCGCCCGCATGCTAAGTCTTCCGAAACTCCCGCTTACCGATCGCCTTGCGCTCATGGCTCTCAAATATCAAAGAGAGAAGGAAAGACTCGTAAAGCTTAAGAAATACCACCGAGATTCTCCCTCGGGCAAGAAAGATCATCGAAAAGGGGAAGAATCTAAACCATCTACTAATTGCGGTAGAACACGTAACCTGCCGCTAGTCCATCCAACAAACTCGGTTGGAAAAGGGGCGAAGAAACCGCGTGTTATAACCGCAAGAAAGAGGGACACTTCCAAAGAAGACTGTCCCGAAGCTCTCACCGCTCAACGAGCGGCAACGGCAAAGCAAACGAGAAATTTGCCCGAAGGAAGCAGGCCGATATCACCGGGAGGGATATCCGATGACTCAATCGAGGAAGATACTTTCATGTATTCCTTTGAAGAAGAATCTCGCATTTATAGCCGTTGAGGTCGGAGAAACAGATCTCGAATCAATGATCGAATACTTGTCCCATGGCCGGAGAAGAGGCCGAGGTAAATTCAAAACTTATTATAGCCTCCTCTTCACAGAGCACACACGACACGTGCTCAACTACAGATGAACCTCTAGATGTGGTACAAGCATATGACGATCTACTAGAGGAGCAAGATTCGGCTAAGGCAGAGTTCAGCAGAACTATTCAGGAAATGGAACAGGTAAAGGCTGAGAATCAGAGACTTTCTTCTGATTGTCAGGTCTCTACTGATTCAGAGAATCTAGTTGCGAGACTGAAGGAAGAGGTTAAACTCTTATGACTAAGTCTCGCTTTAAGAAACTCGATATCGGCTTCCGACTAAGGACAATTCTCGAGAATGATACCGAAATAGCCCGACTCGGTCGAAACTCGCGAGAGGTTGAGAAAGATTATGAATCACTTCGGAAAAGTGATGAGGTATGGCGAGGACCGATGATCGAATAGTACTGGGTGCCAAAGAGAAGTTGGAAAGCATGCTCAGAGCTCAAAGGCCACCAATCATGAAAGAAGGATTTGGCTACACTCACGAAGCTTCCACCTCTACTTCAAAAGTGCTCGAATTGCCGGGCCGATAGGTTCGCTAGAGGGAAAGTTCAGGTCTCTGAACTAACAACTCAGGCGAAGAACAAACAGAAGATGATTGCACCTCAACCGAGCAACAAGAAACAACTGACCAAAGGTTCTAGCCCCAGAACACCACGATCAAATTTAGTGGGGGAACTAAGAAGGTCGGGTGGGCAGAGCGGTTTGGCGAGCCACCGTATGAGCACCCAAAGATAGTTTGGTTCGTACTATCATGAGCCCGTGGTCGGGAGGAGCACAAAACCTCGAAGAAGAAAGCTCCCGAACCCAAACCTTCCAGAAGTCCGCATCTCCGTGTCCAAAGTGGAGAAAAAGACTAACAAGGTTAAAAAAAAGAAGCCTCAGACTCCTAAGGTCGCAAGACAGATCTGGGTCGCGAAATCACCAAATAACGCTAAGGACCCAAACTGAACCAAAGGGTTCCTAAAAATATTTTTGTTTTGCGCAGTGCATAAGGATCTTTGGATTGTGGACGGCCGCCGAGACATATAACATATCAAAAGAGCCACCGACCAATTATGTACAAGAAGATGGTCCCATAATTGAGTTTGGTGACAACTCTAAAGGCTATACAAGGGGATACGAAACACCGAACATTGTGACCCTTGGCCCCAAAAGTAACATATGTTGAAGGACTTCAACATAATCTCCTTTCGTCATCAATCCTCGTGATAATCTGAATAGTGTTATCTTTGACGCTGGTTTTTGTGATGTTGTTGACAAATCTACAGGGAAAACATCATTATCAGGTTCGCGGAAGAAGAATATCTACGTTGCAAATTGAAATACCGTTGAACCTGAGGCTTGCTTGCTTGCTCGGATGAAATCCATGATAAAACAAGGATGGTTGTGGCACAAGAGACTCGATCACTTGAATTTCGAAGCAATGAACAAGCTAGCCAAGGACTCTAAAGTCGAGGACTCGCCCAATGAAGCTTTTATCAAAGACAGAAATTGTGAAGCGTGTTTGAAGGGAAAGCGAGACAAAAAAAAATCCACCAATTCCGTGACCTTCCACCGATGGAATCCTTCAACCGCTACACATGGACTTGTTTGGGCCAGTTCTCCAAGATGACTAAAAGAGGCAAGAAGTATGCCCTTGTCGTTATTGACGATTATTCGAGATATACTTAGGTCATCTTCATAGCCAATAAATCGATGTCAAGACGAGCTACCAATACCGCCGAAGAAATTCAAGTGGAGAAGGACATCAAGATTCGGTAGAATTCGCTCGGTACGTGAGGGACAAAATTCCTCAACTCAGTAGTTAAAGCATACTGCGATAAGGAGGGATTCAGCACGAGACATCAGCAGCTCGCACCCCTCGGCCAGAATCGGACTTGCCGAGCGAAAGAACGAGAACACTCAAAGAAGCAACAAGAACACTCCTAGCGAGACTGGACTACCCCGAAAGTTCGGGCCGATGCTATTGACACCGCCCTGTTACACTCGAACCGCTCACTACTTACAAAGAAACACATGAAGACGCCATATGAACGCGTGGAAAGGGAGAATTCCTTCTATTTCTCATTTCCATATTTTTGGCCGTCCTCGCTTTATTCACAATAACTTGGAAGGATCGGTTAAAGGTCTTTGATACCAAATCCGATCAAGGAGTATTCTTAGGATACTCTTGAAGTCAAGTAAAGCCTTCGTGGTCTTTAACTACCGACCCTTTGCGTGGAGGAAAGCCCTCATGTTATTTTTGATGAGTTTGTTATCTGAAGACAGAAACTCGGGTTAATTCTACCGAATGTAATCAACATCGAGTAACAATGGTCGATGAGGAAGCCCTAGTGGTAACTAAGACCTCTACTAAGAATATAAACTCAGGGGGAACGACAAATGTTCCTGAGCTAAATGCCCCGAACCTCGGAAACTCGAAGATCCCAACCTTCTTACCAATTACTTCATCCACGTAATAGTACTACCGAAATGCCTAACACTCCCGTTGACCGTATGCAAGTAATCTCGTAAGAAGAAGCCAAACTCGCACGTTCGTGGCTAGACGCTCACTCTCCTCGATTTAATCATTGGCGCATCCATCAGCAAGACTAAGGACAAGATCCGCATTAAGCCAACGAGAAAGTGCTCTCAACTCCCGTTTCTTGTCTCTCAAGAACCTTAGACGATAGAGGATGCTCTCAACGATGCTGACTGGATCATTGCCATGCAAGAGGAGCTAAACCAGTTTGTTCGAAACAAAGTTTGATAGCTTGTAGACAGACCTAGACATCAGCACAAGATCGGTACTAAGTGGGTCTTCAAAAACAAGCGAGACAAAAACAACGTCATCATCGAAACAAGGCTCGACTTGTTGCTAAGGGATACCGTCAAACGTAAGGAATAGACTTTGACGTAAACATTCGCCCCGGCCGCCATATTGGAAGCTATTCGTCTGTTTCCTAGCCAATGCAACGCATCAAAGATTTAAAGTATATCAAATGGATGTGAAGTCGCATTTCGAATGGCGCATCGAAGGAAGAAGTCTACGTGGAACAACCGCCCGGCTTCCACAGGACATCAGTGCAATGACTTCGAAAGCTCAGATGGGTTAAAACAAGCACCCGTGGCTTGATACAATACCTTATCGACTTTTCGCTCGTAAAAGGTTTTCGGAAGGGGGACATTAGATCGCACCCTGTTCAACATCAAGTTAGGCGATGACATTCTACTCAAAGTGCGTATCTATGTGGATGACATCATTTTTGATTGTAGGAACGTGACTATATGTCAACAATTCGAGAAAATGATGAAGGAGAAGTTCGAGATGTCCATGATGGGGGAGATGAACTATTTCCTTGGATTTCAAGTGAAGCAATCCACCGAAGGAATATTCATCAACCAAGCCAAATACACTCGAGACCTCATGAAAAGATTCGGCCGCCGACTCAAGCAAGCCGCTTAAGATCCCCATGAACACAAATTTTAAAATCGATCTGAACAAAGAGGGAGCTTACGTTAACTCTACCGATTATAGAGCTATTATTGGTTCTTTATTATATTTAATAGGAAGGCGACTGACATAACTTATGTCAGTAGGTGTATGTGCAAGATTTCAGGCGAATCCCAAGCGAAGTCATTTTGACTCAGCAAAGAAGATTTGCGATACTTGAAGGGAACACCTGACGCGGGGTTATGGTATTCTGCTGATGATAATCTTATTCTAACGGGTGATTTTGATGCTAATTATGAAGGATGCAAGGATAGATCGAAAGTCAACTTCGGAACATGTCAGTTCCTTAAAAGCAAGCTGATATCATGGTTCTCAAAGAAACAACATTCAGTGGCGACGTCCACTACTCAAGCTGAGTATATGGCTGCTGGAAGTTGCTGTGCCCAGATCCTTTGGCTTCGAAAACAACTACGAGATTATGGAATTACTCAAGATGAAGTGTCCATCTATTGCGATTCCACCAGTGGTCCAGTGCGATTGCACTAACTCAGAATCCAGTTCGCCATACGAGATGCAAACACGTGGACATTCGACACCACTTCATCAGAGACCATGTTGAGAAGAAGGATATCGGGATGGAGAAGATCTATACCGACAAGCAAATGGCGTACATACCGACCAAAACCACTAGCCGAGAACGCATTCGGAGAACTATCGTCGAGCTAGGCTCACCGGATCCTCGCTAACTCGAGTCGGTGAGAGAATTCAGACGACAGGTCGAATTCGGACTCGGTACTTTAATTCAGTAGGGTGAATCATACAGTACACAGTAAGGGGGAACATGGTACCATCAGTACCACGAAGATTCTCCTGAGTCTTTATGGTAACCAGCTGATCGTAAAAGTTCAGCTGAAGAGGTTTCCGTAGTTAGATTCTTTAACATTCTCAGAAGCATGCTCGCATTTAATAACTCAGTCGTTTGCATTCAGTAGCATGACTTGCATTTATTTCCCGCCATACATATTTAAGGTTTAAGTCAGTAGAAAACCGTTCTCATAGCGCATTTAATGCATGTCTTCTCACCTTACTCTATCTGCGCTTATCTTACGTGGGTCTAGATTAGAGGCGGATAAGTAATCATTCCTTTTATAACATCAGATCACAGCCGTCACAGAAAAGCGAGATTTTATAACAACCGTCCGATCAAAAACCCTTGATATTCAAATCTTATAAAATCTTACCTTTTCACTCTAATCTCATCTTTTCGCCATTCACGCAACTTAGAGCTTTCAAGAATTCCTATTCACTACATTCTCTCTCGACTGCTTCTATTTCTCAAGCTCTTTGTTTACGGTAAATTTCTTATCTATCTGTAACTATTGATCTAACTTACTCTATTTTCAAGTGCTAACGTACTTTTTGCAGATTTCTAATTCTATGGCGATCGTCTTGACCCCACCCAACATTGAGGAAATCATCATCTTGACCCCACCCAACATTGAGGAAATCATTCTTTCCAGGGTTCTCTTTGATGGTGTTCCATCAGGCGGAGCTTCCGTTCTTAAAACCAATCTTCTCGGCTCTAGAAGTGTTCGGCCTGAAGCTTCAGGTTACGAAGCACCCGAAGGCTTATCTGCCCCGGCAAGTGACATAATTCTTCTTCAACTGGCATTCCGTGGAGGATACGGACGGGGAGGTAACCTTGATCGGTTACATGAGGGAAGTGGCTCCCCAGAAGTGGAAATCTAGCAGTGCCGACATCAACGTAATGGAGGCTTTGAAGTCCTCTTTCGACTTTTCTCCCGAGCTTAATGCCTACGTCTATCGCTTCTATGGACGAGATGATATCTCCTTCAAGTCTGCCCTGCCGAAGAACCAACTCCTTCGAAGTACGGGGGCCTCGCCTACGTTGTCATACACACATCCCGACGAGTGCCACCGGTTCTTTCGACTAGCCGTCCAAGCCTCGACTCCAGCCTTATGATGGCTATTGTTGACTGAGTCCGTGTAAACTAGACCAAGTTCTTTCCGGCCGAGCCGAAGGCTCGAGCGCAGAAGTTCACGCCCACCGAGTCGAGAGAAAAGACCGATCAGTATGGGAAAGTTGTTGTACGAGACGAAGGTGTCCGTAATGATAGAAGATTCGGTGATGAATCATGCGTCATTCGCTGATTCTAAGTATTTCGATCGCAAGCTCATCAAGTTCAAGACTAGAGCAGAAATCGAAAAGTCTATCGGACGCGGAGCGATCGAGCTCAAAAGATCATCCATCGATCCGCTCCATGGGCCGATCAGCCGAAGCGGAAGAAGCTCTCCAAGGCTAGAGCTTCTAAGGCTCCCGCCAAGCCTGCTTCCCCTGCACCGCCTCAGGAGGAGGAATTACTGGACGCTGATACCGGCATTGAAGGTACCACGCTGAAGGATAAGGTACAGCGGGTTAGTACGAATGAGACTCACCGGAAGAAGCCGATGAACCGGCTGTGAGGTCTCCTCCGAACAGTGGTCGACAGTGTAGATGACTCGTCTCCATGCCACAGAGAAGTTGCCGCACAAATTCCTAAGATTTCTCAACATCAGGACTTGGTCGACATCGCGATCAGGGCAAGGACTCAGATGTTGCTGAGGTTCGTTAACTGGGACCTTCTTGCAGAGCTCATCTAACAACACTCTGCACTGTCCCTACCGGCGCAAGAGCAAAGTCTCGCAGCCAAGAATTGGGTGTGGGGAACCCACCGACATCGCCTTTCGAGGACCTACGCTCGCCCATGCCGTATCTTCCGGAGCTAAGGTCCTCCCCGCAGTCGCCGAGAGCCCATCGCCGCCTTCTCATCACGGTGATGATGATGATGAACAGCACCACCCAAGGATGCGAACGGGGAGATTCGCCGAGGGAATGTCTCCCAAAGGCCGACAAGGGCGATTCACCACCACCACCTCCCCGAACCGGTGCCACCCGGTTGCTTCAACCAAAGAGAAGCAACAACTCGCCGCCTTAGGAGCAGAGGCTCGGAACCTCGTCTAATCGGATCAAACCCTTTGGCTCCGTGTCCTCAAAGTCTGTCAACCGCGCCATCAGAAAGCAAGGAGACAAGAATCGTTTCCTAGCTAAAGACGTCCATCTGAAATGGGTTCAGTACACCAAGGCACAGACGGAGAAGGTTGACGGGCTTGCGAGCGCAGTCAAGAAGGTCTCAGACGCTCCTACTCCAAACATTCAGGAGATCATCGAGGCTTCGCGCGGCTCGTATGGCGCACTTGGCTGCTCAATGCCAGCAGTTGCTCGAAGCCCAACAGAAGATGTTTGCTGAGCAGTTGTCTGCGAGCTTAGCCACAGTCCAGACTACCATGGATGAACGCAACAGGATGGCCACCTCTAGTGTGCAAAGTGCCTTAGAGACTCAGGCGGCCGCCCTGAAGCTGATCCATAAAGAGATGACTGACTCTCACGACGTATCGCTTTTGAAGCTGAGGAATGAAGCAGAGGCCCACATCCACCAAATCCGCAAGGATCAGGAGGAGGACTGGGTCAATTATTGCGATGCCGTCGGAGACTTCAATACCACCACCACTTCCATTAAGACAGCCGTCTACGACCTTCAGAAGGAAGTAGCAGCTCTCAAGGCCCTTCTGACCCCGGCTACTCATGATGCCAAAAAGGGGGAAGAAAGGGAAGGAAGAGCTTAGGTGGAAGGCCAGTCAGAAGAGAGGGAAGTTCTAAAGGGGGAAAGTTCAGCTCAGGCTAGAACTAGATCTGTTCCCCCTTCCCAAATCCAAATCCCTCAAGTCCAAACTACTCACCGCCCGAGCTGGTTGGGAGGATCAAGAGAAGGATCCTCGGATCGACGCAAAGACATCGAGGAGGTCGCTCGCTGGTCGACCAGGAGGATGAGCCCCTACCGCCTCAAAGGCCCGGGAAGGAGAAAGCTACTGAGTTTACTCCACCTCCTTCCCCGACGCCCAAATTCAAATCTCGAGAGGAGCAGGAGGAGCACGACAAGAGAGTGGCTCAGCAACTCCAGGATCAGTTGGATTATGAGATGAGATTGGAAGAAGAGGCTCAGAAGCCTAAGAAGAAGAAGAGAGTGACAGTTGCCAGGATGTCAAAGAGTCATGCTAAGAAGATATTAGATGAGCAGAAGAAAAAGGCTCAGCAATCAGCTGATGAGCCTGCTGATGACTCGGAGACTGATAACCTACCGCTTGCTCAGAGATTGAAGAAAATCTCTACACTAACACCTGAGCAGGAGGTAGAAGATAAGGCAGCCTGGGAGGCCACGCAGCAAGGGCTAAATCTCCGGAGAGGAGATAAGAGAGCTGCAGCCTTAAGGGAGAAGAAGAGGATGGAGGATCTGGCCAAGATTATAGATCTCATTGACCGTATTGCTAGAGAGCCCATCCTGGACAAGAGAAAGCAAATTCTGAGGACATCTAAGTTCTTCCTGCGAGGTGCCCATAAGGCCTATCTCAAGAAAACTCCGCACCGCTGCAGACGACGATGGATTCCTTGGAATCTCGAACGAGGAGTGGGAGGAGCTGAAGATCGATTTCATAAAGGCATACTATGTGTGGCAGTGCTATCCTGCTGAAGTCTCGCCAGCTGATCTCTTTGATGAGTTTATCTATCAGTACGACGCGAACTTCAGGGCGCATATCAAGCTACTTCTATTCAAGGAGAAGCTGTCATTCACTGCTCCTGCCTACCGCCAGCTGACTCCTTCCATGACGACTCGTGGAGTGTTATGCACTAAGGAGATAGAGGACGAAGTCGAGACTGGTACGCGCCACAATGATCTAAGTCCCTTGCAGTCAGATGATCTCGCTTCCATCCAAACCTTCAGAGAAAGGATTTACAAATCTTACGGGTTGGAGCCTCCAGCTGCTAAGTCTGCAGAATTCAAAGCTAAGATCAAGAAGTTTAGGCGTTAGTAGCAGCTGCTTCTTATCTTCTGATTGTAATAGAGCATAGACTGATGTAACCTCATTTCTCAGATAATATAATATCAGTTCTTTGCTTGGCCAAACAACTACTCATTGTCTTATGGCTATGTTTATTTATTTATCACAACTGATAACTGAAGTGATCTGACACACACACACACGTAACCTATCTTTCTCTGATATGCCTATCTTTTATCTGCTGATTACCCTGTTTTAACTGCTCAGTTTTTACTGAAGTCTCTCGGTTCAGTAGTTTAGTACTTAGTGCTTTTGGCATCATCAATTAAGGGAAAATTGTTGGGTTTTGAGTCAGTGGTTGATTTAATCATCACTTAGAGGGCACTTTGTTTTATCATCAGTAGTTCTTGTAATAGGACTTGCTTGTTTTCGGTAATGGGGGAAATCATAGTAATTTATTGTTATGGAATTGAACATCCCAAAACCTGTCTTGTACCCTTAGTGTAGTGTCTTTCGGACTAGATGATGTAATAGGCTAGACTGTTTTTATTTTCGTTATCTATTTTTGTCTAAGTCCTGTAAGGGGTATTTGTTGGTCTGAACTTCAGTAGGAAGTTAAATTCCAGAACCCCACGTCTTCAGTATGTAAGAGCTTGTGTTCTTAGGTCTCCAGCTGACCTTCATCAGTAGAAGATCTTTCATCAACTGACCCTCAATAAAAGAACACAGGACAAAGCTCAGTACCTTCAGAGTCATTAGCTGACTACACTCAGTAGAAGATCCTGTTATCAGCAGACTCAGACGAAGAAGACAGTGATCGTGTCAGATCTACTGTATCCGATAGGAAACGGCCCGACTTTTAATATCATTCGAAAGTCAGCAGAAGATCATACGAGGATGAATGAGAGTCAACTCAGATGAAGACTGATATCTGACAAGTCTCACCTACCACAAACCTCGACCAGTGAGAAGCGATCTAAGCCTTACCTGCTCTGACCAACTAAAGCTACTCTCATGCATAATGACCAACTACTATTTCGAACTTATGGCCATTTTCCTTGAAAGTTTGTGACACGTGGTATTGTCTTCTCCAACGGACAAATGCCTGGGTCATAACTATAAATAGAGAAGCTTTTTCGACCTCAACGCACGGGATATCAAAGGGATTACACGCTCAAGCATTCAAAGTCTCTAGCGCATTCAAGAAGATCCAGCGAAGAACTTGCCTAGTTGAATATCTTTAGTTCTTATCTCTAGAGTTTTCTTTAGATCCCTCTTCTCTATCTAAGCTCCACTGTTATATCTATAGCTTAGAACCTTCGAAGGAGTTCACTTTCTGTGACTGTTTTTATTGTAAGAACTCCTTCATAGTTGGAGAAAATCCACTCCCCTTCAAACTTCGGTTTGATTTGTAAAGTCGCTAAGGACTATACTTAGAAGGATCTCGGTCCAAATAAGCACGCATACCTTGGCCGAGGCTTGCTCGCATTAATCAACAAGACCTCCCTGTTCAGCGCAGACCGTGGACGTAGGATCTTACGCATCCGAACCACGTTAAAAATCGCTTGTGTCATTTACTGTTTTATTGCATCGTTTTCAAACTATCTTACAAACTCATACTTTGCAAAAAATGTATTTGAAAGTGCACTAGCCAAAACTGTTTTGGTTTGCGAAAAACACGTTTTCAAATCAAGACGTAGTCTATCGGGCCCTACACTTATGCCCACTAACTCCCTGCCTGAGGATTTAATATTGACAAAAGTCAGTAGAAGAAACTCAGTAGTTGAGTCACTCTGACCCGCGATCAGAAGGTTATTGTCTGGCATTGTTCATCAAATGCAACCTATAGCTCAGCTGTCCTTCGCGTTTGAGAAAAGAAACTTGTACTCAGGTGTATTCACCCCCCCCCCTCTACACCTGACACTCATCTCCGGACCAACAGGGGGAAATTGTAGTGATGCTGAATTATATCACTATTGAAGTGAAGATCCCAAAACCTGTCCTGAACACTACGTGTGTTTGAACCTTGATGACGTAATAGGCTAGACTTGTTATTATCGTCATTAATTATTTTGTCTAAGTCATGTAAGGGGTGTTGTTGGACTGAACTTCAGTAGAGAAGTTAAATTCCAGAACCCCAAGTCATCGGTTTATAGAGCTTGTCTTCAGAGTCATCCGCTGACTGTTCTCAGTAGAAGATTTCCTTATCAGTAGACTCAGAAGAAGACTCAGTATGATCCTTGATCTACTGAATATGTGAAGAGCACATCTTCGTAGTCGCCACCGACTACCTTCGCAGAAGATCCTTATCAGCAGACTCAGATGAAGAATCAGTATGATCTACCCAGATCTACAGAACGCATGCAACTCAGTTGCAAGTCCGACAAGGAAACGACTGCCCAACTCTTATCATTCAAATATCAGCATAGATCATTCAGTATACGAGGTTCAGAGAGTCTCACCTACCACAAACCTCGACCAATGAGAAGCAACCTAAGCTTACATGCTCTGACATTAAAACTGCTCTCATGTACAGAAAGCCAACCACTCTGTGGCGCATTTCGAAATATATGACCATTTTCCTTGGAAGTTTGTGACACGTGACATCATCCCCTTCAATAGATACATGCCTAGGTCACAACTATAAATAGATAAGAGTCTCCAAGCTCAACGCAAGGGACAAGATGGGAACACAAGCTCACAACATACAACTCTAGCACACCAAAACCAATCTAGCGAAGAACTTGCGTAGTTGAAAATCCTTAGTTCTTCTCTCTAGAGATTCTTTAGTTCCCCCTTCTCTATCTAAGCTCCATTTTTATATCTTTAGCTTAGAACCTTCAAAGGAGTTCACTTTCTGTGAATTGTTCTTATTGTAAGAACTCCTTCATTGTTGGAGATCATCCCCTCCCCTTCAAACTTCGGTTTGATTTGTAAAAGTCGCTAAGGACTATAACTTAGAAGGGTGAGTCCAAAGGTACGCATTCCTTTGCCGAGGCTTGCTCGATTAATCAACAAGAACTCCCCGTTCTGCAGACCGTGGACGTAGGATCTTGTGTATCTCGAACCACGTTAAAACCGCTTGTATTTTTTACTGTTTTATTACATTGTGCTCAAACCTATTTACAAACTCATCCCTTGCATAAAACGTACTTAAAAAGTGTACTAGCCAAAACGATTTTTGGTTTGCGAAAACACGTTTTCAAAAGAGACGAGTCTTCGGGCCCCACACTTATCCGCACAATATTTTTCAACTAAAATCTTTATAGTGACTCAAGTCAAGAGAACGGACTCATGCCGAACTACTCGACCCGCGATCCGAAGGTTTATATCTAGCACTCGTTCATTCGGTAGCAAAAACTCACCTCACCGAACTTCGCGTTTGAGGAAAAACTTGCAATCAGTGTATTCACCTCTCCCCCCACCCCCACACCCGATACTCGCCTCCGGACCAACATATGATATACATGACTTTGACATTTTTCACCTCTTGTGTTTATAATCGAGATCGAGGACTTCTTATTCATTAAAATAAATAACAAGCTTAAATAAAAGTGATAATTTCCTTCCTAAGCAATTCTTGAAAGGTAGAAGTCCGTATCAACCATAATCTACTCTTGTCAAAAAAAATCAATTCCAAATACCAAAATCGTAGAAATACATAATGCATAGGAAAAAAATACTAGTTTAGTATTCCAACCAAGTACTCTAGTGCCGAACCAATAATCTTAATAAGAAGATCAAATACATTAGTTCTTTCGGCTTCAATGATTTCCAGTTTATCGTGCATTTGTAAATGTTAAGTGCAAAGAATCGGTTTTCCTTCATTGAAACCAACATTTTTTTATGCACCTTGTAAGAGTATCTACGTAATCCGGAACCACCAAAACAAATGAGTGCTTTCAAACACCCGAATATAAGATGGAGGTATTAATATAGTTCTTTCAAGTTTATGCTGGAGAAAATTCAAAAAGTTTTCAGTACCCAAAGAAGAATGCAGTGTGATAACCCGTATTCTCTATTTAGTATTTTAGAGTTATTCTTTAGTTATATACTTATCCCGTAGTAACATAAGAAATTTCTACGAGAATTTTTAGACGATATCATAGTCACTGCTTGCCTGATCGAAATTTTATGTACACGTGACTATAGACTTATAGAAATTATTAAAATATAAGCTCCCAATTATGATGTATAATACACCATAAATTAATATTTGTAAAATGTTGCCGACATTTTTTTAGTAAGCGAGAGAGGGAGACATGAATTGTGCTTGTTATCATTTAGGAGAATTATAAGTTTATAAGCATTTAGTCATCATGTGTAATAGGGGAAAACTTAGACTATCAATAGGTATGGAATTTGTCATTAAATATGTCTCCTTAGTGGGATGGCGTGGCATCTTGCATGGATGTGGAAGGGATAAATGTCTTCAACTTCATGTTGATGATGAGATTAAATAGTAGAAGCTTAACAGTTGATAATCAGCATCTTGGCCACGTGGGTAGCATGCAGAAATAGACTAAGAGAATCCAGCATCTTGGCCACGTGGGTAGCATGCAGAAATAGACTAAGAGAATCACTTCACTTAAAATCTGAACTATACACTCCAATTTCCTTTATATAGGATCAATTAGTGCCCAAACTCCATATGGCATTTGGAGTTTCCACCTTCTTCTTTACCCAGCCACGCAGCTGTTATCTGTGGTAGATCTCATTAATCCTGATCAAAATTCCCTCCGTTAGTCAGCACCTATTCAACCAAGTAAGAAAAACCGCTTCTTAGTCTTTTGTTTCTTGTTTGAGGTGATATAGGTTGAAGATTATATACTTTTAAGAACATAAAATCTTAGATTTAAGGGAGAGAAGGGTTAGGAAGATTTGCATGTATGAAAATAAAGTTGCATGTGTAGATCTGGATGTAAGACAACAAGAAATGTTTAAGTTGCATGAGCACAGAAATCTGTCCAGCCATTTCCCTTTTCTGCCGAGAATTTCAAGGCCAAATACACGATCTTTTGTTACATGAAAAATTCCAGAACAATTATAGAGATACAATTTAGGATGTCTATAAGATATCTGTAAATGTTGGGGATTTTTGGACAAGTCCTTATATTTTTAATAAATTTCATCTTTTATGCTGTCGAAAAACCATGCATTCAGGATAGAGCTTAGTAAAATATTTATATCTCACTCCACAAAAATGATATGGACTTGACTCTTTTCCTAAATACTCTACATATGTAGTAGTTTCTAAAAATATTTATTCTGTATTTTTTAAATCATTCATGTAAAAGAAGTTTATTATAAACTTTCGGTTGATAATCGGAGACTTGCATTAGGAGGAGTAGTTTTGAGTGAAAACTAATCTGTATACTCTGAATCCATCACTTATCCATAAGGTTTGAAAATTTGAAATGACATCACTATGCGTGTGTCCTGAGCATTTGTGGAATATTAGAATTTTTAGAGCAGAGTTGGTCCCACAAACCGTAGCTAAAGTATAATTGGACAGAAACGGACCCTGTTCGTACAATGAACACTGTTTTGGTGATAACTTCTAGAATACTGATTATTTTGTTACGAACCCAATTCCAATATAGACCAGACTCATTAAGGATGATATACCTGGAATATTAGAATTTATGGAGTAAAACCGTGGTATGTGAAATTTTTACAAATTTTTAACGGATTAAAGATACGACATTGTTTTAACATAATAACTATTAGGTATCGCTTATAGATCATGAATTGTACACTTGCTGCTAGATCAAGACGTTAAAACTTAGGATATTGTTCTAGGACCTATCGTGGAAGAGCTATAGCCTCGGTGATGAGATTTTCGCATAGACCAATTCGGTGAATCTCGAGGTGGGTAATATTTTCTCTAAAAATTATCTTTGAGTTAGTAAGCTCTATGAAATCTGTTTATCCATGAAAGTTTTTGTGCATTTACCTGTTTAATGCTTCTACGTGATAGATCGATCGAGGCTTTCATCTGGCCTAACACGCTAGATGAGGATTAATTTTATAATGGTGTACACGTGTTTGTTAGTAACACAAAGTGTGATCAACTTTTTGTACCAAGTACTAACAATATATGAGGGACCCCTCGAGTTTCGACTCGAGGGCCAAGGCCCAAGTTATGAGAATTAAGTGGTAGAAGTAACAGGAAATGTGACACAGATGTGCGCACCCATAAGAATGAATGTTTTGTATGCTTGGAGCAGTTTCCTTTTTAAAACCCTCCAAGTCATACCTCATGCATGGATAAACTGTTTTAAATATTTTCAAACTACTTTACCCACTGAGTACACTAGTACTCAGCCCCAAATTGTTTTCAAAATGTTTTTAGGTTGAGCGGCAGAGGCGACGGAGAAAGAGCTGAGGAGGGGGTTATTAAGTGAACATCTTGAAATCCTTTATGTGTACGAATTTAAATACTATATATTTTGTTAACTTTTGGGGTTCTTAACCACATTCGATTATGCAGAATTTATACATAATTATTTTTACCATCAGTTCATATTAGATCAAGTATTTCAAAATACAAGAATATTCTAGCTTATCCAAAGATGGTCCTAGAAAATATGTTTTATATCATTCTTTTCGTGGCGACTCGACCTCTGTGATCCTTCATGGGGGACGAGGCATTACATGCAGGGTACGGGATCTGTATGAGACTGGTGATGGCGAGGTAAGGAAACTCAAAACTGAGGCAAAGCTTAATCAAAATTTTCATTTTCATTTGTGTATCTTAAGTTTATTATTCGTCTTGTTTTCCCTGTTCCAAAGAGAGAAATAACCATGGTACACCTCATTCGCTATTGACAGTGTAAAGCTTCAGAACATATTGGATAAGCAAGTTTTCTCAAGAACATAAAATCTAAAAAGTATTCCAATATCTATTTGGTGTTGTGCATGCTGGGTCAGGACAACTTGATGCGAAATGAATACTACTCTTGCTCATGAACTTTAACGACGACCTATAGCATACTTACCTACTTAATTTCTTCTCTTTAGAACATGTAAGCATTTCACATAATACATAACGTATATTTTTTGTGGATTGAGTTATGCGGCAAAGGCTCATAAAAAAAGGTATGAGTTCTTAGGCCTATCCTTGCTTAAGAGCCAAACAAGACACTGCAACAAAAGATAATGAACTTAACAAATCTGATAGAAATAACTCACACGTTGCCTTTCAATGCTATCAGAAGTACTAAATCTTTTACTGGGTCCTGCACTCAAAACATCCTGCGTAAACAACTTATAGGCGCAATCAGAATGACAAATAACATATATTTTGTATGTTAATAAAGCATTGAACTACAATTTCACAGTGCACTTATGTGATGACCATTCTCTCCTTCCTGCCAGTGCACTTATGTGATGACCATTCTCTCCTTCCTGCCAATCAGGAAGAGAAAATGAATTACTACCAGAGTTTGGGACAATTCCAAAGTATACAACTAAGGTTAGTTACTAACATGAGTCGTTTGTGGTAAACATTCGGATAGGTTCCCCGAGGGATTATCCGTTAAAGCCTGTTGCCGGAGAACTTGTGTTGGGAGATGATTCAGTAGTTGATTTGGCTGATCCCAAAATCCTATTCTGATTGATGAACCATTCAGTTGTAAAAGTTAACACCTTTGTCTCTTAAGTGTTTCAGACTCAGTAGACTTGCCTTCAGCATGGTCCAACTCAGAAGTTCCGTCTGCTGTCTCTGTGTAGACCATCTGCCGCAGTGCCATGGAGTGAAGATTCAGTATGACTGGACTCAGCAGTAGCAGCACACGGAAAGGTGTTCAGGAGTCAGTAGAACTGGACTCGGCGAAGGCGGCCATCGAACTCGAGTTTGGCCCTCAGTAGTGTTGGACTTAGCAGGAGTAGCCTACTTAACCTTTCGGTCAGACTCAGCAACGACCTGTCAGTTGCCTTAACTAATGTGGACTTAAAGTCAATCTCAGTAGAGTTGTCCGAGGTTGTACATCAGAGAATAAGTCAGCTTCAGTATCAACCTTGAAGTTTGAAAAAGTCTCAACCACTATATGTACCTCGACCAATGACAAGCAGTCAGCTATCAAAGTTTCCGACAAAAGCTGCAAGTCAACCACTTTCCTGCACAGAAAGGGGACTCTACAGATTCGAAAAAGAGTTGTTTGCTACCCGTAGAGTGACACGTGGACAGTTCGTCTCCAACGGATCTATTCACAACTCACGTTTATAAATAGAGGGAAGGTCGAATTCGCACAATTCGCACTACATGATCATACAAGTGACCTATCGAGGGAACCCAAGCTTACACAGAACTCAAGCTCTAGCATTCATAAACGAATACTTAAGTGAAGGACATGAACCTAGAGAGATTATTCCTCATTGTTCTTCGCTCTAGAAGCCTTTCTTGTTCCCACCCTCTAACCTAAGCTCATTGTAATATCCATAGCTTAGACCGAAGGAGTTCATTTATTGAACTGTTCTTAGTGTTAAGAACTCCTTCATAGTTGGAGATACATTCAAACTTTATTGTTTGACCCTGTAAACTGAGACTTGCTCAGTATAATCACAAGTTATAGTTTGTGAAGTGCACAAACTAACTGAGACTAACTCAGTATAATAAAATAGTTTTCTGCCTTGTTCAGGACAGTGGACGTAGGATCTTGCGTATCCGAAACTGATCATAACTTAAAATATATGTACAAAATCATATAACAACATTTTCAGTACAAGCTTAAAACGTTGCACTAATCGACTGAATCTGATTTTGAAAAACAAACGTTTTCAAACAAATTGAATCGGGCCTACGCTTCCGCACGCTACTGAACGCTACTGAATTATGACAGTAAGTTAGCTAGCAGAGCTCAACATCTTCAGTAACTCTGTCCACGCGATCAAGAGCAACTTGCTTGGTCTGCTGAATTCATTCAGTCGACATCTTCCGACTATCGGACTGGTCGCGTTTGAGTTTGAAAAAGATTTCCAGGTGTATTCACCCCCTCTATACCTGAACGTTTGACTCTGGACCAACGACCTGACTTGCTTGCTGTCTCCATGTCGGAGATTTTCCCTTAAAGCCTAAAGTTAGAAGACAAATGATTATACCAGGAGTCAAATAAATAAAATCTCTCAACTTCATTGGTCTACATGTGAGAAAGGACCAATACTCTAAGGAAAACAAAGGATATAAATGCAATAAATAAATTCATGATCTACTAAACAGTTCGAGAGATGAAAAATTAATTATATATCAAGTTATCAACCTACCCATTTCGATCTTCAGCTGAACTATCCTAGACTCTCCCTCCTGAGCTTGCTTTCCCGACTCCTCGCACTTTTTCTCTCCTTCATCTACTTTCTTCTCCAGAGAACTCACTAAGTTCTTAACCAACAAATGCCAATTCACCAGCCAATCATGAGTTGCAAATTGCATACTGCACCAAGACATAGTTAATGCACACCTGAAATTTACCTCACCTTCATCTTTACATTTTCAGCTGTTACTTTTTGGACTAGTTCATTGTCTATATCGAAGGCTCCTTTTGTAGGAGGAACTTGCTCAGTTATTGCTGGATGAACTTCCTCCGATACTGCTGGTGCAACTTGCTCTGATACTGCTGGTGGAACTTGCTCGGCCGTCAGGAGGAACTTGCCCAGCTACCTTATTTGGAGCTTCAGGTTCCTTCAACTGTGATTCTTTTCTTTCTTGCAACTGTAATTTCATTTCCTCCAAAGCAGATTGTAATTTTGAAATTTCCAGATTTTTGGCTTCCAGAATGGCAATCTAGCCAACAGAAATAAAATTAAGGAAATCTTAACCATCGAGTTGAGATATTATAAGGAGAAATACACCAGCCCTTTATAACTATCATATGAAGTAATCGCTAAACATAAGGGTCAAACCAGCTACCTTATTTGGAGCTTCAGGTTCCTTCCTCTGCGCTCCTTTTGTTTCTTGCAACAGCAATCTCATTTCTTCCAAAGCAGATTGTAGTTTTGAAATTTCCAGACTTTTCGCTTCCTCGATGTCAATCTAGCTAACGCAATTTAAATTAAGGAAATATGGAAAAAGGAATAATCTTTTTCACAATTACAAGGGACTCGACAAACATATTACCCTCTGGCGCTTCTCTAACTCTAGCTGCAAAATCAATTCTTTAACTTGGCCTTCCAGCCTTTCTTTGGCTTCTTGGAGTGCACCAGTTTCCTTTGCAGCCTGAGACATTAGGACAGATACATTGACATCATATTATCTTTTCAGCTCCATAATAGCATAAGTAGTTAACGGTTATAGAACATAAAAATATTAATCAATGACCTTGGCGGTCATTTACTTTGTTTCCAACTCTATATGTACTTTTGACTGAGAGGAGCTTGTTTTAATTACCATGCTTTAAAGAAGAGCTCAATGTTTCCATATTCATTATCTCGGTAAAGAAGATTCTGTGACGAATGAGTATGGACTTATTTACAGAAAGAAAAGAACTTGTCAGTTCCCAGAACCTTAATTGAATGACCACCGTGTTAAGGAACTATTAGAAAATTATGGCAATTATATATATCTTCTCAAAGTCTGCAATTATGAATTTAGACTCGTCGAGAAAGCTATCCGCCGTGAGCATCGTAACACATGAGACTAATATCTAAGTTTCAAGTCCAATTTTAATCAAATTGCACATAAAAGAACACTGACAACTCACTGGAGTATATATGACATGAATAACTAACAACTACATCTACTTCCACAGGAAAGTTGGAGAACTCTCACCATTCTAAGTATTTGTAGTTCTTTGCGACCCTTACTTACTCTACAAGCACAGTGAATAGAAATTGCTGCCCTCTTCAAGCTTGAGTAACGATGGCTTGCCAAGTACCGCCGGCCATATCTCTGATTAAACAGAAATACAAACTATAAAACATAAGAACGAACAGGTAGATAACTATATAAGTTTCTAGATAGACCAGAAAAATGCTTACAATTAGTTTTTCTCTCTAAAATTCCATGTAGGGAGTAGATAATCACGAAAAAACTAAAGAAGCTCAAATTTTGTAAGAAATTCTCAAACTACAAAAACCAGCTGTTTCAGGACCAGAGAATTGGTAGATGAGTCCAAGTTGATTGTTGTGAACTTATATATATTTAGATAACGGTAAAATAATTCGATATTTTACAGCAAAATAATTGATTTGCTTGCTTGGTCAAAGTATCAAATGCATTTTCTAGTGAAGTTGATGATACTTGCATGAGTTGGTAACTATTTTACATCAATGGACTTGTAGAATGAATTTCTCCTTAGGCATGAAGCAGAAGTTCCAAGTAATGCATCTCCCAGTCAATACTACATTTGCCTTGCATGAGTGTACCTGAATGACAATATCTGCTTTGTTCCGCTTTCTAAACAGAAGCTCACGGCGAGCAGCCATTCCTCTAACTCCTGTTTGAATGACAATAGCAGAAGAACGCTAACGCATATATTTTTTCCTATAACAGAACATCCTTCCACCTTTCTGAATGGTCGTAGCAGCAGCCATTCTCTTCTTACTTTCGTATATACACCGTGCTATTTGCCCTGGAATTATGAGATATAACTAACAAGTTAAACGGAAGAGCACGAGCACTAGATAAGCCATACCTCAGCATAGATAAATTATAATAAAAAAATCCTCAAGAATAACATAGCTTGAATTTGTATAGCAGCCGTGCGTAATAAAAGGAATTTTTTACGTGCAAAGAATGAAAGAAATTTTCGCTGGACTATGCTTGCAGATTTCCCAAGGACCTGATTACGACAAGAATCTAAAACTGCCATCTGACCAGCTCTGAGAAACACTTTTGTTTTTCCAATCTGGAAAACCATATGTATAAGAAAAATGTACTGTTGCTTTATGTTTGACTACATGTCAGACATTTTAATGATCTGATCTGAAGTAAAGTGGATGGCCTTTAAGAGAACTTCCCAGCTAATGAAGAATGATATCTAATTTCTGTAATCCATGGGAAAAGTTACATACCTTTGCAAGGGTTGGATAAAGTATTATTTGATATGATACGAGAGGAGGGGGCTGGTCCGGCGGTGGTGGATAACGTGGACGGAGCTCGTCCATTGAAGGTTTACGTGCGGAGGCCACGTTTAGCTTGACGGAGTGATTACATGAGATTTATAATAATTAGTTTATAATTTCCATTATTATTTCCTTTATTAGTATTTTCCATATTGGTGCATGGGTATTTATACCCATTGAACTCCTTTTTATTGAGGTTATCGAAGAACTAGGGTTTGGGGGCGAGATTTCTCTTGCTAATTGGCGTGTAACTGTGTTTCGTATTCGTTCTTTATCATTGATCCGACCTACCGGATCACTCGGGGAATACGATGCCAGACACACGATCGAACACCATGGACGCACGCGTGACGACTTTGGAGAGTTCGCTGGATGCGTTGACGGAGGATGGGGTGCAGATGCGCCTCCGTTTTGACAAACTGGATGCCCGACTCGATGCTTTGGTGAAATTGGTCGAAGCGGTGGTGGTTAAGGTCCAGATTCAATCGAAAACGGAGTAGGCCAGGGGGAAGCATCCTCGTTGGAGGGGATTCAGTCAGGGGGCAGCGTGCCCACACCGGAATTGCCACCGTTCAATGGGACGGATCCTTTTGGGTGGATTTCGCGGGTCAATCAATATTATGAGTTGTATCTTTGCCCGGAGAGTAACAGATTTAAGCAAGTTATGATGGCTATGGAAGGCCCGACATTACACTGGTATACTATGTTTGGCGATGAAACACCCAGATTCACATGGCAAGAATTCACGCAGGAGATACTAGGCAGATTTGACGATAAGTGTGTTGGCGGCGTGATTGAAAAATTTGCGGCAATCCGCTAACAGTCCACGGTCATGAATTACATGGATTAATTTACCCAACTTGCTAATAAAGCTAAATCTCTTCCTAAGGCGGATATAATCGGACTCTGTATTCTCGGGTTAAAGAGTCACATTCGCGAGCAAGTTAAGGCGCAAGAGCCAACCACTTTAGCTGCGGCTATGCGTAAGGCCCGAATTGTGGAGGAAGCCTACCAGAATGCGAGAGGAGAGGGTCGCAGCCATGCTTATTCTTACCGCCAGCATGTTACTGTACCGAAGCCGAGGGCGGGAGTGAACCGCTGACTTTGGCAGCCTCGGCACAGACGGGAGGAGAGCGGCCAGCCGCCACAACGCGCTGGGAACCCGGAGCACCGGTCTGGGCCCCTTTTCGACACATGTCGGATTCGGAGCGAGAGGAACTACATAAAAAGGGTTTGTGTTTTCGTTGTAGGACCCCTTACCACCCAATACATCACCAATGTGTGAAGGGTTCTCTCCGCGTTTTGTTGGTCGATGATGATGATGAGGCGACTTTTGACCTCGAAGAAGTGCAGGTTGTGGGGGAAGATGAAGGAGCCAAGGAGGACGGGGAAAAAGGGGAGTTTGGGGAGCTTTCTTTACGTTCATCAGTGGGTATATCGGGCCCACGATCCCTCCGCATTTGTGGTTGCCTGCATGGTCAACCAATAACTCTTTTGATAGATAGTGGGGCTTCCCATAATTTTATATCTACCTGAATGGCATTCTCGTTGCAGTTGCCAAAGAATTCTCAGAGGAAGCTGCATGTCCGCCTTGGGGATGGGCATAAGGCGGATGCGATTGGCTTATGCCAAGGAGTACCATTGTCTCTCGGCACGGTGGCTATTTCGGCTGATTATTTTATGTTCCCGTTAGATGGTGTGGATGTCATTTGGGATATGCGTGGTTAGCTAATTTGGGGTGGATGCGGATTCATTAGGACGATGATATTCTGATTTATGAGGATAAAGGGAAGCTAGTGAAGTTGTATGGAGCAGGGGCGAATAGCCAGCGAAATGCATCATTGTCGACTATGTTTAAATTGGAGGAGGTATTCTTGGCTGCTTTGATAGTTAATGCGGCAGACCATTTGAAGGTAACCGAGGAGGGGTTGGAGTCGGCGGAGGTCCAGGAAGTGGTGAAACAGTTTTCAGAGATTTTTGGGGAACCGATAGGTCTTCCCCCCTCTCGAGGAGTTGATCATAAGATTCCACTGGTTGATGGGAAGAGCCTGATTTCTGTTCGTCCCTATAGGTACAATCATGTTGGGAGATGATTCAATCTTCTCACAATCTGTTGAGAAATGACTCAGTAGCCTAGTGCTCTGAATATTTGCCGAAGATTTGAAGATCTTAAAACCCTACTTTGACTGATGAACCATTCATTTGTAATATGTCTGTCTCTGAGGTTTAAGACTCAGTAGACACTCTTCATTTGGTTCACGCACTCAGTAGGTTACCAGCCTTAGTACCAGAAGAAGAAAACTCAATGATACTGGACTCAGCAGGAGCAGTATACTAAAAGGAGTCAGTGGAACTGAACTCAGCAGGAGTAGTTCACTGAACTCAGAGTTGATCTTCAGTAGAGCCGACTCAGCAGGAGCATGCTGCTGAATGTAGAACAGACTCAGCAACGGCTAAACAGTCCCCTAAACTGTCAGGATTTACTAAGTCTAAATCAGCAGAGTCATACGAGGAAGAGAGAAGTCAGCTTCAGATCTACCTTGAAGTCTGTTCTGTCTCACCTACTTTCCTTAACCTCGACCAATGACGAGTGGCCAGCTGTCATATTCTGATTAAAGTTGCAAGTCAACAACTTTCCAGAAATGCAGGGAAATGACACTACAACCATACTTTGAAAGAGCCGTTAGCTACCCAAAAGAGAGAGCTACAAGGATCGTCGTCTCAACCGGATCTATCCTTGCCTCTACTCTATAAATAGAGGGATACAATTCAAATTGAAGCTCACGAGCGAACCTAGAAAACAAATAACACACGAGCATTCACGAGCAACTCAAAATGTTCTAAGTCTTCCGCAAGAAGTTCAAAGAGTAATCTCCGGCGAAAGACGAGATACTTGCTCATAGGGAACCAAGCTGAACCAGAGTTATAAAGCCTCTAGTATCCAAGCGACAGAACACGAACCTAAGTCTATACTTAACCGTTCGTCGCTCTAGAAGCCACCTTCTCGTTCCCTATCCCTCTAACCTAAGCTCAGCAGATCATATCCATAGCTTAGACTAAGGAGTTCATATTTGAACTGATCCTTATTGTAAAGGACTCCTTCATAGTTGGAGAGTTTGTCAAACGCTTTAGTTTGATCCTTTGTAAACTGAGACTTGCTTAGTATAAATCTAAAGACCAGTGTTTGTCCGGGAACAGACAAACCAACCGAGACTATCTCGCATAATACATAGCCTCCTGATCGTTCGGGACAGTGGACGTAGGATTGTTGGATCCGAACCACTTTAAAAACTGCATGTATTCTGTGTTCGTTTTTCTGTTTTAACTGTTGCATTGATTACTGTTCATGCTGAAAGTATTTTCTAAAATCATTCAACTGAGTTTCAGGAAAGCCTAATTGATAGCACTAACATACTGAAACTGTTTTATTAAAAACGTTGTCTAAACTCAACTGAATTTGGGCCTACACATTTCCGCACCATACTGAACTTTAGCTGAACGATACTGAATTCTGACTCAAGTCAGCTAGCAGGCCTTAGTAAAGTCAGTCACTCTGCCACACGATCTAGAACATCTTATTTGGTCCGCTGAACTCGTTCAGTACGGCGCTTTCCTGAAAAGGACTGTTCGTATTTAAAGTTGAGAAATTGTTTTCAGGTGCATTCACCCCCCCCCCCCTCTACACCGAAACGTTTAATCTCGGGACCAATAATTGGTATCAGAGTTGGAGTTCTCTAAGACTCTTGTTATTCTAAAACTGGTCTACTTGAACGGATCCAGAAAACGTTTTCACAGGCATATCATTCTTCATTCATATCATTATCTACTATGTCTGATATGTTAGGAATCAGAATGGTACCCTTGTTCTCAGTAGAGAACTATGGAGTGTGTCGGGTCAGAATGAAGGCACATCTGACTTCCCTCCACGACAGCATGACAGAGGTACTGGAGGACAGACCTATCGTTCCAATGGTTGATAGTGTCGTAACTCAGGACCCAGCACAAGGAGGAGGAATGGTGACCGGGAAGAAGATCCCTAAAGATATAAATCTCTTCACCCCTGAGGAGAAGAAGCTTCACAACTTAGACCGCGTCGCTAGAAACGCCATACTGACCACTCTGAGTGATTCTTATCTCGGGAGAGTTCAGGACTGCAAGTCCGCCAAGGAACTCTGGGATGCTCTAGCGCTACTGAGTTGGGGGACTCAGAAGATCAAAGCGAACAAGCTAGCGCTGGGACTTCAGAAGCTGGAGAGACTGTCTCCCATACCGTGTGACTCCATTGAAGATCTCAACGTCAGATTCACGGATCTGATGAACTCTATGAACGGGCTGGGAAAGACATTCTCCAACCGAGAGATGAATCTCAAGATTTTGAGGGCACTGCCAGACGGTCATTGGACTCCCTTTGCTACTTTACTGAGACATTCTGATTTAGATATTGTTACTACTGACCATATCTTTTCAGTACTTAAAGCTGAGGAGTTCGAGTTTGGTCTACCTCAAAGGATGCAGCGAGCTGAAGCTGACACCCAAGTCAACCATGCCTTCAAAGTATCAGTCAGCACAACAATTCCAACCTCTAGCAAGGCTGAACCTTCACTCAGTGACTTACAAGAAGACGCTGAAAAGTGTCTCATGGCAGGAGAAGAGGATGAGGTAAACTCTCACGCTCCATTTAACTCCTCTTCACACTGCACACGCGATACTATTTCAGGTGCAGATGAGAATCTGGACGTCGCAATCGCATATGAAGAACTACTCGACGAGCAGATTCAGATGAGTCTGCAGCTCAGTAAGACTCTTCAGAAGTTGGATACCCTGAAAGTGGAGAATCAGAGATTTGCTCAGGAGAGTCAGGTTGCTACTGAGTCAGAAGGACTTGGGTTGAGACTCAGGGAGGAGATAAACTCTCTCATGGCCAAGTCTCAGCATCAAGAAAATCAGATCTCAGTACTGACCAATGACTTAACTCAGAAAGATACTGAATTGAGTCTGCTGAAGCAAGAGTTATCAGGACTTCAGACCGAGCATGAATTGCTTAAGAAGAGTGATGATGTCTGGAGGAACCTGATGACAGAGCGGTACATGGGCGCTGAAAAGAAGCTTGAGGCATGCTAGCAAGCAACAAGCCTAAGCATTGTAAGGAGGAACTCAGATTCATCCATGGAGCCTCCTCATCTGCCCCCGTACGCTCAGAAAACCGGCTAGCTGATAGATTTGTTCAAGGGGAGACCATCAATGCAGAGATTCTGAACCCCCTGACTAAGAACAAACAAAAGATGAAGGCACCTCATCCCAACTATCAGCATTCTGACACGAAGATCAGTACCAAATCACCCAGTTCAGTCAAGGGGGAACCAACAAAGCTAAGTGGGCTGATCAATATGGACCTCCGCAGGTGACACATCCAGCTCAGTCTGGGTCATACTACTATGATCCTATAATCAGGAGAGGACCTAAGAGTCAAAATAAGAAGAAAGCCGTGCAGAAGGCAAAGGACTGCAGTCCACCCACTCAGAAGATCAGGACTCCTGAACCTGAAAAGCCAGAAGTCAGCATCGACCAGTCCAGTGGTCAAGTATGTTGATCAAAGTGGGAAGAAACCGTTTGAGACCACCAGGGTCGTAAGACAGATCTGGGTTTCCAAAACTAACATCTAAGGACCCAAAATCAAAAATAAAGGGTACCTAAATATAATTATGTTTTACAGGTGCACAAGGACCCTTGGTATGTGGACAGCGGATGCTCAAGACATATGACATACAAAAAGGATCTACTAAAGAATTATACTACTGAAGAAGGACCCCGAATTGAGTTTGGAGACAACGCAAAAGGCTATACCAGAGGCTATGGAACACTCAGCATTGGAACCGTAACAGTTCCAAGAGTGTCATATGTTGAAGGACTTCAGCATAATCTTCTCTCTGTTAGTCAATTTTGTGATAACTCGAATAGAGTGATTTTTTATGCTGGTTTCTGTGATGTCATTGATAAATCTACAGGGAAAACAATGTTATTAGATTCGCGCAAAAAGAATATCTACGTAGCTGACTGGAACTCAGCTGAACCTGAAGCTTGTTTATTGGCGAAGAACGACAACAGAACGGGGTGACTCTGTCATATAAGACTCAGCCATCTCAACTTCAAGACGCTCAACAAACTAGCTAGAAACACTCTAGCAAGAGGACTGCCGAATGAAGTATTCAGCAAAGACACTCAGTGTGAGGCATGCCTGAAGGGAAAGCAAACAAGGAATCAAAATCCTCTTGTTCCAACTCCTTCCACTGATGGAATCCTTCAGCTGCTACATATGGATTTATTCGGTCCAGTCTCTCCGGTGACGATCTGAGGCAAAAAGTATGCTTTAGTGGTCATTGATGACTACTCGCGCTACACATGGATCATATTTATTGCCAACAAGTCTGATGTCAAATAGAGTTACCAACGCTTCTGAAAAAGCTCAGTGTCGAGAAGAACACCAAGATCATCAAGATACGTTCAAACAGAGGAACTGAGTTCCTGAATTTTATGGTGGAGGAGTTCTGCAAAGCTGAAGGCATAGAACATGAGACGTCTACCGCCCGCACGCCTCAACAAAATGGGATTGCTGAAAGGAAGAATAGGACACTCAAACAAGCAGCAAGAACCCTGCTCGCAGACTCAGGACTCCCAACCAAATTCTGGGTAGAAGCTACTGACACTGCATGTTACACTCAGAACAGATCTCTACTGACAAAGTAGCATAAGAAGACACCATATGAATTATAGAACGGCAGGAAGCCTTCTTTATCTTATTTCCATATTTTTGGGTGTTCGTGCTTTATCCACAATAATGGGAAGGATCAGTTAAAGACTTTTGATAGCAAGTCAGACTAGGGAGTCTTCTTAGGAAACTCTCGAGTCAGCAAAGCCTTCAGAGTCTTTAACTATCGGACCCTTTGCGTGGAGGAAAGCCCTCATGTTGTTTTTAATGAGTTTGCTACTGAAGATAGAAGAAGGAACTCTAAACCAGAATCTGAGGACATTAGTCAGCAATTACAGGATCTGAGCTTGAAAGATAAAGTTGAAAAGATCCAGCTGTGTTGGGATGATGATTCAGATGAAGAAACTGAAGATAATTCTACTGAATCTCAGCCAGCAGCAGAAGTAGCAGAACAGATTGACTCTACCGAACATAGTCAATCCCAGGTAACTTAGGTCGATGAAGAAACCCAAGTGTAACTGAGACCTCTACTAAGGATAATAATTCAGGGGGAACAAATGAAGTTCGTGAGCTAAATGCCCCCGAACCTGGTGACTCAGTAGACCCAACTCTAGTAACTGAATTGCTTCAATCTCAGAATAGTACAACTTAAAGGCCTAACTCACCTACTATCTGTGTTGAACAAATCTTAGATGAAGAGTTGAAGCATCGTAGATCGTGGCTGGACGCTCACACTTCTGATTTGATAATTGGAGATCCTTCAGCAAGCGTAAAGACAAGATCCAGATTCTGTCAGGGAGAAAGTGCATTATATTCCCGCTTCTTGTCTCATCGAAGAACCTCGGTCGATTGAGGATGCACTTAAGGATGCCGACCGGATCATAGCCATGCAGAGGAGCCGAGTCGGTTCACGGGAAACGAAGTATGGGAGCTTGTTGACAGCACTCGACATCAACAAGTGATTGGAACTAAATGAGTCTTCAAGAACAAGCGAGATGAAAACAACGTTATAGTAAGGAACAAAGCAAGACTCGTGGAAAAAGGCTACTGTCAAGCTGAAGGAATAGATTTCGATGAAACTTTCGCTCCAGTTGCAAGATTGGAGGCAATCAGACTATTCCTAGCCTACGCAACACATGAGAGATTCAAGGTTTATCAAATGGATGTGAAGTCTGCGTTCCTGAACGGCGTGCTGAAAGAAGAAGTCTATGTAGAATAGCCTCCCGGTTTTCAGTAGGGACATCAGGCCTACAAACTCAGAAAGGCTCTGTACAGGTTAAAACAAGCACCCAGGGCTTGCTACGATACCCTGTCTGAGTTTCTTCTTCAGAAAGGTTTTCAGAAAGGCACAGTAGACCACACATTATTCAGCATTCGACTGGAAGACGATATCCTACTTGTGCAGATCTACGTAGATGACATAATCTTTGGATCGAAGAACGTCATTATGTGTCAGCAGTTTGAGAAAATGATGAAGGACAAATGTTAATGATGGGAGAGATGAATTTTTTCCTCGATTTTCAAGTCAAACAATCTGAGAAGGGAACGTTCATCAATCAAGGCAAATACACTCGAGACCTCATCAAGAAGTTCGGTTGCACATCCGGCAAACCAATCGAGATCCTAATGAACAAGAACATGAAAATCGATCTTGATAAAGAGGGAGTATCAGTAGACCATACTGACTTTCGTGCTATTATTGGTTCATTATTATATCTAACAGCTACTCGACCTGACATAATTTATGTTGTAGGTGTCTGCGCTCGATTTCAGGCGAATCCTAAGCAGAGTCATATGGACTCAGCAAAGAAGGTTCTCCGCTATCTTAGAGGAACACCTGACATGGGTTTATGGTATCTAGCTGATGATAATATTGAACTAACTGGTTATTCTGATGCTGGCTATGCAGGATGTAGAATTGACCGACAGTCTACTTCTGGAACGTGTCAGTTCCTTGGCAGTAAGCTAATTTCGTGGTTTTCAAAGAAACAACATTCAGTAGCGACATCAACTACTGAAGTTGAATATATGGCTGCCGGAAGTTGCTGCGCCCAAATCCTTTGGCTGAGACAGCAGCTACGCGACTATGATGTTATTCAGAATGAAGTGCCAATCTTCTGCGACAGTACCAGTGCAATCGCAACACTCAGAATCCAGTACTTCATACGAGATGCAAGCACGTGGACATCAGACACCACTTCATTCGTGATCATGTCGAAAAGAAGGATATCAGGATGGAGAAGATCCATACTGACCACCAAAGCGCAGATATTCTGACCATGCCTCTAGCTGAAGCTAGATTTAGAGAACTTTCAGTAGAGCTAGGTCTGCTGGACCCTACTGACTCCAGTCAGTAAGTGGATTCAGGAGAGGAGCATTCAGCAAGGGGAAATGTTCACTCTCAGTACTTAGTAAATTCAGTACGTAGAGACTCAGCAACCATCCACATGAGGTATCAGCTGACAACGATGTTCAGCTGACAGGTTTGCGTATCTCTTCTCAGTAGCCAATGAAATATTATGTGCATTTATGACTCAGATTCAGCTTCGTATTCAATGCCTTATGAAATGTCATTTAATATAACGGTTTAGATTAATACACGACATTCTATGTAAAGTATGCTGAACACTGCGGCGCATTTAATGCATGTCTTATCAAGTTACTTCTTTGGCTATTTACAACTGTATTTTGACTTAGGCGGCTAAAATGATCATTACCCATTTTATAACATTAAATCCTAGCCGTCCATCTCAAAAGCTTTTTCAAACTAAACCATGGATTTATTAACTGTTCATCTTCTTTAACATATATAAACACGTTCAAAGTTAGAGACCACCATTTTTACTCTGCACATTTTCGAACCCTAGTTTTCTGAGAAAAAGCCTTGACTTCTTGCAAACCCATTTTCAAAACTCTCAGAAACTCTTCGGTAAACTTTTCATGATCATTCAGTATTGTATATGATAATTTTAATATTTTTCGTTCGATACTGATTTCTTGTCCTTGCAGATTACTAAATATGTCAGGAAGAGATGTTATGGTTCCGACGAACATGAAAGAGATCCTCGAGAAGGATCGTGTCTGGTTCGAGCCGATGATGGAGTTTGACTCCTGCAATCTAGATTTCATGGAGGAAATCTTTTATTCGCTGACGGCGACTGGTCTGGAGAAGTTCCTGTCTAGGAAGCCATCGTACTTCCTCCCTCGCCAGATAGCGGAACTATATCTGAACTCCAAGTCAATAGAAGGGGACATCCGATGCAGATGTGTCACCCACATTCTTGGAGACCCCGCTCGCGTCGTCTCTGAGATCAAGAATATATCTATCAAGGAAGCACTTCAACGAAGTTTCCAACTTCCGAACGAAGGTTTCACCACGTAGGCTATAAGGACGACCTTATGGATGAGTATCTAGAAGTATTCTGCGGGAAGCCTGCAACATTCTGAGCTGCCTTCCTGAAGAACCCTATGGTTCTGCACTACCGAGCTCTTACCTACATAGTGACTCAGATTCTGACGAGTCAGGCCGGCTCGTTCGACCAAGTATCGAGGCCGAAGATTCAGCTTATGATGGCTATTCACGATCATGCAAAAATCAACTGGGCTGAATTCTTCCTGTAGGAGTTTATGACTCAGGCTGCCAAGTTCGATCGCTCAGACAACTGCCTGTCAGTCAAGGGAAAGCTATTATACGGGACAAAACAATTTATCATGATCGAAGACCTCTGCGGAGCTGACAATGTGGTATACGCTGACAAATTATATTTCAATCCAAAGAAAGTCAGAATCCAGAGCAGGGCAGCGGCCCTTCAGCAGATTGGGACAAGGCCTGTTGATCCCATGTCAGGAACTCAGAAGACCTCCACTCCAACGAAGAAGAGGTCCCCTCCAAAATCTATTCTGAAGACGTCGACCAAGAGACTGAAAAAAGTCAGTGAGGTCATACCAGAGGTAGTTTCTGAACCACCTCTGCAGCTGAGGGATGAGTCTGAATCCTCAGAAAAGACTCCGTCAGTGAAGAAGGTCGTCTCCACTGAACGAGGCGAGACAGTGGACCAAGGGGTCGAAGCTGAACAGATCCCTGCGACTGAAAGCCCCTTGGATGTTCCTCCACTGAGCAGCATTCCGTCTACTGAGAAGGAACAGTCTCCCATTGAAGTAGAAGATTCTGAGACTGCTTCTGAATCAGAATTGATCGGGATGGAGGCATCAGCTCTGCAATCAAGAGCCTCCCGAGAGATTGCTGAACACATCCCGGAGATAGCCAGCCACACTGACCTCTTCATATTGGCAAGGCAGGCTAGACTCCACATGCTGATCAGGTTCCAAGAGTGGTCTACCCTGAATAAGCTGATCAAACACCACTCATGTGAACAGCTCCACGAGGAGGAGCTGATGATAAGGAACAAGATTGGCTACTCAGACCCATCTGATATATGTTCCTTAGACGACTTGAGGGCTGCCATGCTAGCTTTGCTGAATGATCGCCACCCAGTCTCAGCAACGGCACCCTCAGATGGGTCTGACCCCGATGGTCAGGACCCACCCCGTGATTCAGGCCCTGAGAAGCCTGATGAGGGTACTCAAATGGACAAGGATGCTCCAATCTCTACTGTTGAACCACCTCTCAGCATCCTTGGACCAGGTCAGTCGGAGGCTGGTACCTCGAAGTCTGTAGAACCAGCTCAGCTCTTACTTGAGTCTGCTTTCGAGGTAGCGCCCAGCCCTAAAAGTCGACGTTTGAAGTCAGTCGCCAGGGCCCTGAGGAGTCAAGGGACTCAGAACGACTCTTCACCCGTGCCGTCCACAAGATGTGGAGGCAGACCACTCAGGCTCAGAGTGCAGAGATCAAGGGGCTCAGAACGACCATTCAGAATACGCCTGCCCCCGACTTCTCAACGATCCTGACTGATGCACTCGCAACTCAACGAGCCAACTTCGAAGAGCAACTGAAGCTGATGGAGCCTGGCCAAGCAAAACTTCTGGAAGATTACAAGGCCGCCTAGTCAGCACACACTGAATCCGTCTCTTCCATCTCTCAGGCCTCCGAAGGCTATGGAAGAGAGAGTGGATCAGAAGTTGCAAGATATCCAGACAGCAGCAGACGCCTCTCACAAAAAGTACAGTAACCAACTTACTGAGGAGAGAAACGAGTTGCATGAGAGACTCACAAAGTTGTAGTATGCAGTTGATGAACTGTCAGCAGCCTATAAGAGTCTAGATAAGAAGGTGCAGATTCCCACCTCTGGCTTATTTGCTGATGCCAAAAAGGGGGAAGGAAAACTAAAGAAATTTGAAGGGGAAGGAAAGGTACTGAGAGTACCCAGAGGAGTAAGGACAGTGACTGGAGCTACTCAAAGTCAGCAATCAGCTCCCACTGGTCCCTCCACTCAGTCTACACAAGGCGAGGCCCAGGGTGTCTCAGCAGCAGGAGATGTAGTGCCTGCTGAGAGCGGCACAAGTGGCTCAGGACCAAAGGACTCTGCTACTCAAGCAACCCAAACTCCAAGTGACATAATCAAGGAGATTGCTGAGTACGCAGAAGTGGAGTCAGAAGAGGAAGAGGTTCCTCTGCCTCTCCCTCAAAGAAAACAAGAAGATACATCACTCCTGAGGAGGAAGCTCAGATAGCTGCTGACGAAAAGCTTGCCAGAGAAATTGCTGAGGCTGAGGCTGCTAACAAGCCAAAGAAAAAGCCAGCCAAAGGCAAGAATAAGGCCCCAGCAGGAGGTAGGAAGCCTGGGACAAGGCTGCCTCCTTGGAAATTAAAACTGAGTGATGAGGCTGACAAAGAAAAGGAGAAAGAGCAGTAGCAGCAGCAGACAACTGGTCAGCAGGGTACTTCAAAAGAGAAATCATCTACTCCTGCTGATTCAGAAGAAGAAGAACATGTACCCTCCTATGTCCCCTCGAAAAGACAAGAGCTTGAAATGCAAGAAATTTGGGATCAGATGGAGAGGTATCTATACAGAGGAGCAGAAGCAAGGCAAATTGAAGCAGCAAGAGAAATGCTCAGATTGGCAGACTTAGAAGCTCTGAGGCTGAAGGCTGAGAAGGTAGCTAGCCAAAGGATTCCTAAGAAGGCAGATATTCCATACAAGTACAGAAGACTCAGGAAGCCTAGTGACCTGAAAATTCACAGATGGCCCAGAGTGGATGAATGGATGCCATGGGAAAGAACTCAAGGGTGGGAGTCACTGAAGGCAGATTACATCAAAAGATACTATTTCTGGAGATACTGGCCTGAGATGCACAAGTCTATTGCATTTGCTGAATGGCTTCTGAAGACAGACCCAGAGATATTTGCTAGAGTTCAGAAGGCCATAGCAAATAAAATTGATGTCAGAGTCCCAGCTCCAAGGATCATGCCCCCCCCCCCCCACTGAAACTAGATGACTCTGTTCATTATGGAGTAATTGAGAAAGAGATTAAAGATGCTGCCCAAGCAAGACACTTGGATGAAGATGAGCCTGCTGATTTGCCAGAGATACTGAAGCTGAGGAAGATCACTTACAGAATGTATGGACTGCCTCTTCCTGAATAAAAATCAAAGGATTTCAAAGACAGGATTCAGCAGTTCAGATGATAGATAGCTTCTGTATCTCTCTTATGTTCTGTTTTTCTTAGAATATCATTTGATGTATCTGTACTGACTTTCATTATATATAAAACTTCACTGTGGTTCGGCCCTGACAATTCCTCATTGTCTATATGGCCTTGTTTGTCCTTATGCTTAACACACAGAATCACTCAAGTGATTACTGACTCACACACTCACTAAACATATTCTGTCAGTATTTACCTTGTTAGATTCTGATCTGTTAGATTGCATTGATGGGGGAAAATATTGTTAGACAGGGAGAAATTGCTGTTTAGTTTTCTGTATAGGTTCTGATATTTCTTCCCTGATTCCCTCAGTAGTCTAGGACTTGAAGAACAACTCCACTGATTCTACTTGTAATACTTGTAAGAAGCTCTGTTTCTGATTATCATAGTGTTAGGTTTTGGCATCATCAAATAGGGGAAAATGTTGGGAGATGATTTAGTCTTCTCACAATCTGTTGAGAAATAACTCAGTAGCCTAGCTCTCTGAATATTTGCTGAAGATTTGAAGATCCCAAAACCCTACTTTGACTGGTGAACTATTCAGTTGTAATATGTTGTTCTGTCTCTGAGGTTTCAGACTCAGTAGACACTCTTTATTTGGTTCAGGCGCTCAGTAGGTTACCAACCTTAGTACCAGAAGAAGAAGACTTAGTGATACTGGACTCAACAGGAGCAGTATACTGAAAGTAGTCAGTGGAACTGAACTCAGCAGGAGTAGTTCACTGAACTCACAGTTGATCTTCAGTAGAGCCGACTCAGCAGGAGCATGCTGCTGAATATAGATCAGACTCAGCAATGGCTAGACAGTCCCCTAAACTGTCAGGATTTACTAAGTCTAAATCAGCAGAGACATACGAGGAAGAGAGAAGTCAGCTTCAGATATACCTTGAAGTCTGTTCTGTCTCACCTACTTTCCTTAACCTCGATCAATAACGAGCGGCCAGGTGTCATATTCTGATTAAAGCTGCAAGTCAACAACTTTCTAGAAATAGAGGGAAAGGACACTACAACCATACTTTGAAAGAGCCGTTAGCTACCCAAAAGGGAGAGCCACAAGGATCGTCATCTCCAACGGATCTATCCTTACCTCTACTCTATAAATAGAGGGATACAATTCAAATTGAAGCTCACGAGCGAACCTAGAAATCAAAGAACACACGAGCATTCACGAGCAACTCAAAACGTTCTAAGTCTTCCGCAAGAAGTTCAAAGAGTAATCTCCGGCGAAAGACAATATACTTGCTCATAGGGAACGAAGTTGAACCAGAGTTATAAAGCCTCTAGTATCCAAGTGACAGAACACGAACTTAAGTCTATACTTAACCGTTCGTCGCTCTAGAAGCCACCTTCTCGTTCCCTATCCCTCTAACCTAAGCTCAGAAGATCATATCCATAGCTTAGACGAAGGAGTTCATATTTGAACTGATCCTTATTATAAAGGACTCCTTCATAGTTGGAGAGTTTGTCAAACACTTTAGTTTGAACCTTTGTAAACTGAGACTTGCTTAGTATAAATCTCAAGACCAGTGATTGTCCAGCGTACAAACCAACTGAGACTATCTCAGTATAATACATAGCCTCCTGATCTTTCGGGACAGTGGACGTAGGATTGTTGGATCCGAACCACTTTAAAAACTGCTTGTGTTCTGTGTTCGTTTTTCTATTTTAACTGTTGCATTGATTACTGTTCATACTGAAAGTATTTTCTAAAATCATTCAACTGAGTTTCAGGAAACCCTAATCGATTGCAGTGACATACTGAAACTGTTTTATTAAAAACGTTTTCTAAACTCAACTGAATTTGGGCCTACACATTTCCGCACCATACTGAACTTTAGCTGAACGGTACTGAATTCTGACTCAAGTCAGCTGGCAGGCCTCAGTAAAGTCAGTCACTCTGCCACACGATCTAGAAAAACTTATTTGGTCTACTGAACTCGTTCAGTACGACGCTTTCTTGAAAAGGACTGTTCGTGTTTAAAGTTGAGAAATAGTTTTCAGTCACCCTACACCTGAACGTTTAATCTCGGGACTAATAATTGGTATCAGAGCGGGAGTTCTCTAAGACACTTGTTATTCTGAAACTGGTCTACTTGAACGGATCCAGAAAACATTTTCACTGCATATCATTCTTCATTCATATCATTATCTACTATGTCTGATATGTCAGGAATCAGAATGGTACCCATGTTCTCAATAGAGAACTATGGAGTTTGGCGGGTCAGAATGGAGGCACATCTGACTTCCCTCCACGACAGCATGACAGAAGTACTGGAGGACAGACCTATCGTTCCAATGGTTGAGTCGTAACTCAGGACCCAGCACAAGGAGGAGGAATGGTGACCGGGAAGAAGATCCCTAAAGACAGAAGTCTCTTCACCCCTGAGGAGAAGAAGCTTCACAACTTAGATCGCGTCGCCAGAAACGCCATACTGACCACTCTGAGCGATTCTTATCTCGGGAGAGTTCATGACTGCAAGTCCGCCAAGGAACTTTGGGATGCTCTAGCGCTACTAAGTCGGGGGACTCAGAATTTCAAAGCGAACAAGCTAGCGCTGGGACTTCAGAAGCTGGAGAGACTGTCTCTCATGCCTAGTGACTCCATTGAAGATCTCAACGTCAGATTCACGGATCTGATGAACTCTATCAACGGGCTGGGAAAGACACTCTCCAATCGAGAGATGAATCTCAAGATTTTGAGGGCACTGGCAGACGGCCATTGGACTCCCTTTGCTACTTTATTGAGACATTCTGATTTAGATATTGTTACTCCTGACCAACAACAGTCTTTCACAAAAAGATGAGATTGAGAAGATGGTGGAAGATATGATGGTGGCTGGGATCATACGACTGAGCTCGAGTGCTTTTTCGAGTCCGGTTCTACTCGTTAAAAAAAAGATTGGAGTTAGCAATTTTGTGTTGATTATCGCGAACTGAATAAGGTAATTGTACCCGATAAATATCCAATCCCTATGATCCAAGAGATGTTGGTTGAGTTAGCAGGAGCAACGATTTTCTCCAAAATTGATCTACGTGCCGGTTATCGTCAAATTCGGGTATTTGATGCCGATATCCCGAAAACGGCTTTTCGCACTCATAGTGGACACTATGAGTTTCTTGTCATGCCCTTTGGACTGACGAATGCTCCCGCAACTTTCCAGTCGGCTATGAATGATTTATTTCGAGAGTATTTGCGAAAGTTTGTCCTCGTGTTCTTTGATGATATTTTAGATTACAACAAGAATTGGGAGGAGCATCGTCGACATCTGTCCGCGGTTTTATCTCGCCTACGCGACAACAAGTATATGGTGAATCCTAAAAAGTGTGCACTTGGTTGTTCTCAAGTGGAGTATTTAGGCCATTTGATCTCGGCCGATGGCGTGCGGATGGATCCCGCGAAGGTCAAGGTGGTGATGGAGTGGCCGATTTCGATTTCTCATGGGGCGGTGCGAGGATTTTTAGGGCTCACGGGTTATTATCGTAGGTTTGTGAGGAATTATGGGTTGATTGCGCGACCTCTAACTTAGTTGTTAAAAAAAGAGGCCCTCGCCAAGTTTGTGTGGACACCCAAAGCTCAGCGAGCATTTGAATAGCTTCAAGGGGCGCTAACTTCGGCGCCGGTAGGGGTGTAACGATTCGGTTTGGTTCAGTTTTTTATCGATTTTAGGAACCGAACCAAACACATAGAAATGGTTCGGTTCGATGGATTTTTCAATATCAGAACCGAACCGAACCGAACCGCTTATAAATGGTTTGGTTCAGTTCGGTTCCTCGGTTCACCTTTTTATTTATTTATTTATTTTTTAAATCCAAAATAATGCAAGAATAATAGTTTATAGGATGTCACTCATTCCGAACTTACAATTATAGAATTGTTACTCCTTTTTCTTCATTTGTATAGATTAGAATTGATTTTAACTTAAATCTAATATCTAAATCCAATAATATTCTCATATAAAAAAGACAAATATTAAATAAAAAAATAAAAAAATAGGATATTGGTTCGGTTTGGTTCGAACCGTTCAAAAATTCTTGATACCGCGAACCGAACCGAATGTAAACGGTTTCTAAAAAAATAAACTGAACCAAACCGTGAAACCGAACCAAACCGCATTTTTCGGTTTGGTTCGGTTCGGTCCGGTCGGTTTTACGGTTCGGAGCGAAACCACGTACACCCCTAGGCGCCAGTTCTTGCGATGCCAAATTTTGAATTGGCTTTTGTGGTAGAATGCGACGCTTCCAGTACAGGCATAGGCGCGGTTTTAATGCAGGAGGGGCGGCCAATCGCCTATTTCAGTAAGGCTTGAGCGCTGCCACCATGATGAAATCAACTTATGAGAGGGAATTAATGGGGCTTGTTTTGTCGATCGAACATTGGCGGCCCTATCTCGCTGGACGTCGATTTACTATGCATACCGATCACCATAGCTTGAAGCATTTGCTTAATCCGAAGATTATTATGCCAGCGCAGCAATCGTGTGTGGCAAAACTATTAGGGTACGATTTTGAGATTGTTTACAAAGTTGGGAAAACCAACGCGGCGGCCAATGCCTTATCACGCTAGTTCGAGGGGGAAGGGGACTTTAAGGCGCAGAGTGGGGGTGTTTGGGAAGGGCTACCAAGTGTGTTAGAGGAGCAGGGTAGGGACGTGGAGCTTCAGAAGCTCATTGCTGATCTACGAACTGATCCGTCAAGTCGTCCCGGGTTTGCCTTGGTTGAGGGAAGGCTCTTTCATAAGGGTAGAATTGTTCTTCCATGGAATTCTGCCTGGATTCCCAAGTTATTACACAAATTCCATGATACGCCGACAGGGGGTCATGCAGGAACATTTTGGACTTATCGTTGTTTGGCTACAAGTATTTATTGGTTCGGAATGTACCGAATGGTTCGAAAATATGAGACTAATTTCTTGGAGTGTCAAAAGTCTAAATACGACACTCAATCTCCTGCTAGTCTTCTTCAACCGTTGCCCATTTTGGAGCAGGTTTGGGAGGATATCTCGATGGATTTTATCACGGGATTGCCAATTTAACGAGGGTTTTCCTGTATTCTTGTTGTGGTGGATCGACTATCCAAATATGGGTATTTTATTCCCTTACGTGCTCCGCTCACCGCCAAGAAGGTAGCCGACCAATTCGTGCAGAATGTGATCAAGTTGCATGGGACTCCTAACTCGACCGTGAGTGATCGTGATCCTATCTTTCTTAGTAATATTTGGGATGAGTTGTTTACTATGCAGGGAACGAAACTCAAATACAGCACCTCCTATCATCCGAAAACTGATGGGCAGACTGAGGTACTTAATCGGACGTTGGAGACTTACCTAAGGTGTTTTACTTCTACGCAACCACGTAAATGGGTGGCATGGTTGGCGTGGGCAGAATACTGGTATAATACTTCTTACCAGACTGTCGCCTGGATCACGCCTTTCTAGGTGGTTTATGGGAGGTTTCCCCCGACGATTAAGCGACACTTACCGGAGGAGTGTAAAGTGGTGGCCGTCTCGGATGTGTTACGGGATCGAGATGTAGTTTTGCAATAGCTGTGCTGCGATTTGGAACGAGCTCAAGATCGTATGAAGGTCCAGGCGGATAAGCATAGGCGTGAGGTAGAATTTGCCATGGGTGATAAGGTTTTCTTGAAGGTTCGGCCATATCGGCAGTCGTCTATGGCTACGCGGCGGTATTGAAAGATTCTAGATAGTTCAACGGCCCATTTAGGGTGGTGCACCGGGTGGGAGCGGTCGCCTACGAGTTGGAATTGCCGATTGGAAGCCGAATTCATCCAGTGTTTCATGTCAGTCAGTTGAAGCTAGTCGTTGGGGATCATGCTGTGGAAGCGGAGTTACCGGATTCCATAGAGGACGTGTCCGTTGACTCCTTCGAACCGGAGGAGGTGCTGCTTAGTCGGATTCGTGTAGTTAATGGGAAGCGTTATCTGGAGTTTTTGGTGCGATGGAAGGGCAAACTCGTGGAAGAAGCAAGTTGGGTGGAAGAGGAGATTTTTCGGTTGCAATTTCCTCATTTCCGCCTTGAGGACAAGGCGATTCTCGAGGGGAATGCCGTTGATATGATACGAGAGGAGGGGCGGGTCCGCGGTGGTGGATATCGTGGACGGAGCTCGTCCATTGAAGGTTTACGTGCGGAGGCCACGTTTAGCTTAACGGAGTGATTACATGAGATTTATAATAGTTAGTTTATAATTTCCATTATTATTTCCTTTATTAGTATTTTCCATATTGGTGCATGGGTATTTATACCCATTGAACTCCTTTTTATTGAGGTTATCGAAGAACTAGGGTTTGGGGGGGCGAGATTTCTCTTTCGAATTGGCGTGTGACTGTGTTTCGTATTCGTTCTTTATCATTATTCCTCCAGACAATCATTCTAAACATCATATACAGACATTCTAGCATGACCATACATGAACACCAAAATGCAGTATGACGACGGCTCATTGAGAACCATCAAAATATTCATTGGTGAACCATTAAACAAATCCTGGTTATATTGTCCACTCTCTGAATAAAACCAAAGAAGAAAGACATCAAGAGTCATGCCAGCTTCTGTATCCAGTACAATCATTTCCAAACATTGAAAATATGCTCAACAAAAATTGAAGAGTACCTGATAACCTGTAAGGTTAGCTATCTCCAAAAGTTTGGTACAAGCAGCAACTTGATCACCACTATGAAAAGCACAAGGTGTTAAAGGTCAATATTGAAAGGGAATGCAACTATAAGAAGTTTAATACAAATAGTATTACACAAGCTAAGGGAACACGAGGAAATGGTAATATATTGGATTGTAACAGCTCGATAAATATGTTAATTACAAATTGTTCAAAACAATATAAGAAAACACATGGAGATTTGGTAGAATGGTCGACTAGGTCTTTGGGGGGGGTACAGGATGATATTTGGTATTCTTTACACAGATGGAGATTTGGGCAAACGATAAGGACTTGGATACAGATGAATGAGAATGATTAAAATTTCCTGGCCTCTTCAACATTTCATTGTTCACGTTAAACATCATGCTACAGAAATGGTTAAAATCAGTTTTCGGTAAGTTATATTATAAGTAGATCTTTTTTTTGATAACGAGGAACCCGCAGCTGCTCCCTTTGGTGCACACAGGGTAAATCTCGCTCTTGTGCAATAGTCTGCAAACCACACAGGAGAGTTAAACCATCCTAAGGTGACAGACACACATAGTGTGTCCAGTGGGAATTGAACCCATGACTTTTCGGTCCCAAGCCACCCATCTTCACCACTACGCCATCCCATGGGGACAAGTAGATCTTCAATTCATATAGACTTGGGGAAACATAATTTTATATCCCCACATCTGCAAAACATACCTTCCACTCAATACATCAGGTTGAAGGATTTTGAACCGGCTTATAAATTCTTGGAAAGTCTTGCGAGTGGGATATCCAGCACAACTGATCCTGATAGCCTCCATAATTCCCTGAAATCAATAACAGTAAGTAGTGATTTCATGGTGCTTGCAAATGTAAAAGGCCAAATCTACGCCAAAAAAAAATGATTATGGTGAATTGATGTAGAACATTCACGTTCTCAAAAAAAGTAAAAAGAGCTCTTACCCCACAACGAAGTTGCAGTAGAACATTCGCGTTCTCAAATATAAAAGGCTTCAGAAGATTATTAGGTTTTATACACCGAATATAATGCGGCTCAGTTGCACTAAGAGTCTCAAGCAGAGCTTGCAGTTGTTGTTGTATGAAATAAAAGAGGGATGAAACTATGTACCAAGAAGAAAAAGCTTTGAATATTTTATAGTACATAGACAAATGACCTTAAATCGAGACCCAATTGACGAAAATTTTGAGGATTTAGAAGATTCTTCTGGTAAAGGTGGGAAGAGGCTAGAGACAAAGGAGCAACTTGAAGCACCGAGGAGATTCTAGGGACGGAGCTAGAATTTTTATCAAGGGGGGCAATTAATAACTCATAATAATATTATAAACAAAATTAAGAACTAGATTAAAAAACAATCATAGTATCTATTACATTCACATGTCAAGCTAAATATTCAAAAGCAAATGTAGAAACATCACAACATTTCTCTTCTATTTTTCATTTTTTGGTACCGCCCCATAATATCTTCATTAGTGACATCTACAAATACATCCTTTTCAGTGTAAGGTACTAAGCAATTGTTTAATAGCTTTTCTCCTAAATGATTGCGCAGAGAATTCTTGATTATCTTCATAGCTGAAAAAAGCTCTTTCAACGATAGCAGTGACAACCGATAAAGTCAATGACAACTTAACTAACATGTAAACCAACGGAAAAACGTCATGTTTCCTTGTAGAAACCATCATCCCAGCAAGACCTGTAAGACCCCCAATTCCTGATAGTTCTGAGAACTTTTCATCCATGCGCACATCAATTATAAAACTTTCAAGTTGCGTTTCAAGTTCATATAAAACGATCCTTAGGAAACTCGAGATGGATAAAACTTTGCAAGACCAAGTAGCTTTTTACTATCAAATGGAGCAAATGAATTTCAAGGATCAAAGCATGTCATATGTAAAAGCAAGTTTGTGTTCACCTCATCAAACCGTTGATTCAATTCTTGAGCTAGCATGTCAATCACACTATAAAATAGCTCAACTCGATAATGGTGGAGGTTCGTCATTATCTCACTTCTTCTTCCTCTTCCCCGAGCTACATATTCATCTTCCATGTTTAACACAAGTATCTCATTTGTGCCACAATATGTAGAAACATCAATCACCAACATTTCTCAACTTTCATCTCTCATTATTTGCAAGCGTGTTTTTGCTACCGTAACAAGTTTCATTGCGTTAACAATATCTTGATCCTTCTTTTGTAGCACTTGGGATAGTTCATGTGTGATCCCCAAGATTTGCCTCATAACATGTAACACAAACACGAACTCAAATCGACTTATAACTTCTAGCAAATCTATAGCTTCAGCTCTTTGTGAATCATCATTGCCATGATCCCCAACATATTCAAGCACATCAACAATAGAAGGAAATAGACATATCAAGTTGATGAGAGTACCATAATGAGAACTCCAACGAGTATCGCCGGGCCGCTTCATTGGCTTTCCCGAAATATATCTCTACGCTTACAAGAGCCTCCAACAACATTACATAAACGAGAGATAGTATTAAAAAAAGAACCAACACTTGTATGCTTTTTTGCAACAGTGACAATTGTAAGCTGAAGCTGATGAGCAAAACAGTAGACATAATAAGCTAGGGGATTCCTCTTAAGTATCAAACTTTTCAATCCATTGAATTCACCTCTCATGTTACTTGCATTGTCATATCCTTGACCTCTCAAACTTGAAATGCTTAACCCATGAGTAGATAATAAAGAATCAACACCCTTCTCTAATGAGGTTGCAATTGTGTCACTAACATGGACAAGACCAAGAAACCGCTCAATGAGACATCCTTTCTTGTTCACATAACGTACAATAACTCCCATTTGCTCTTTCACAGATATATCCCGACATTCATCAACTAGTATGGAGAAAAAAGCATTTCCAATATCATCAACAATAACATTTGTTGTCTCAACCGCAGCTGCATTTATGATATCACGCTGAATATCAGGTGATGTAAGTTTCAGGTTGTCAGGAGCATTTTTCAGCACTACTTTAGATATCTCTTCATTGGAAGAAGCCAACACTTTTAGAAGCTCAATAAAATTCCCTTGATTCAAGGATTCTTCCGACTCACCATTTCCTCTAAAAGCTAGTCCTTGCATAATAAGATAGCGGAGACAAACTACAGATGCATTTAATCTGCATCGGTAATCAACCTTTGACTGTTTTGAAACCTTTGTAAGAGATACCTCAATGTGTTGAGCTTGATTAAACAAATCTTGGCATGCCAATCTACATCTATTATGATCACTATTATGGTCTCCAACATGATCTTTCAATCTTTCTTTCTTACGCCAAGAACTAAATCCTCCAGTTGTAAAAGCATCATGCCCTTTTTCGCGACTTCCCGATGAAAAAAGATAGCAATGTAAACAAAAAAATGCATATTTTGCTATGCTATATTCCAAACATGTCTTGTATTCATCAAACCATGAGGGAACAAATCTCCGCTTTCTATTTGCTTCAATTTTTTGTGGAAAGGCATGATTGCGTGGTTGACATGGACCCTTTAATAAGTAAGCTCTACGCACCTGCTCTATTGAGTTAGGTGGATAGCTTCTTATGTCGGGTCGTAATCCAGGATCACTTGGAAGATTCTCCAAATCGACTTCCATTGATGATGCTTGAGGTTGAGGATCAACTTTAGTATTCACTTCTTCAGGGGATTCTTCAGACTATATAGGTGTATGATCATTAACCTGTAAAGAACCATCGTCCTTTCTTGTTACGGAGACAAAGTAGCGCTTCATTTTCTAAGAAAGAATAAGACAATAACAAGTCAGAAGTCTTAAATTGAGCCAGAGTTTTAGAATAGCAGCTGTACCATTGTTTTAAATTGAGCCAGAGTTTGAGAATAGCAGAGTGTGAGACAAACAATGGGCTTTAACACTTTAAATAAGGTTCAGGATTAAAGGAAATCCCCATTATGAATGGATTCATGTGTACTTTCATCAACAAGAGCTTTGTCCAGACAACACGGGGCAGTCAATAATCAATTCAACTAACTAAAAGTTTAGCAGGGCAACCGAGTTTGTAAACTATCATAACTAGTCAACCAAGATTAAGAATCAAAACGCAAATTCATACAAAGTTGCGACAAACACACTGGCAACAATGAAGTTCAAGCCATCGTATAAAAATTCCTTTACATTCATTTTCATTATGTCTCAACATAATCGCGATTCACGACAAGCATTCAATCCGGTGGAGACCAAATTTCAACACCCAGATTAATTGATAATCAAATAGTCCAAAACAGAGATCCAAAAGAACTACACAAGCTTCATCAACATGATCAGAGTGACATTTCTACATAGAGCGCACAAAAATTCAAGCTATCACGGAAAACAAACAAACAATTTAATTCATACAAAATGAGCTAGTAAAACAATTGACATCTAAAATTACGAAGAAACGCCGTAATGGATCACAAATCAACCCCAACCCTGCCCCTACCGCCTAAAAAATAAAAACTAAAACAAAGAAATCACCTTTATTCAGAAATGTATTGCATGGAAAATTGGAGCTTAAAGAGAACGGCTGGATTGTGAGAGTAAGTAACGCCCGGAAATTCTCATTTTCGATGAGTAATGTCTTGAAAGAAGAGTAACTTCTCGTCTCCACTATTCTCGAGAACTAGAAATTCCTATTTGTGAGAGTACTTGTATCACCAGTACAAACGGCGTCGTACGAGATTTGATCACAAAGGCGAGGCCCATTATGAGAAGCCTACTGTCTGGTGTTTTAGTTTTTTTTTGTAAACTAAACCAGGGGGGCCCATTGCTACCCCTGCCCCCTAGTTGGCTCCGTCCCTGGGAGATTCTGTTGCTCCAAAACAACATAATCTTTGTTCTTATCAGAAAAGAGATGTCACCTGAAATGAGTGGATGCTCTATCAAACAATCATCATGCATCTATGTAGGGTATTTACTATTTCTTAGTTGCATAAAATAACAATAGCATATATCAACCGCATAATGGCATATTGTGAAACCAGTGCGCGACAGCTTTGGCTTGGTGAAACGCATGTGAACTTTGAATGTACGAGTACGGCTTCTCGCAAATGTTTCATGTGTAGATCTTGGAAACATGCTGTAGTAAATTTGAAATTAAAGAAATTAAGTATGTTAAATGACTACGGATTCAAAGCAAAAAGATTCACAAAAAGCATACCAAGCCTCGTCAAGGAGAGCAATGATGCCACCTGGTTTCTGAGTAAGTTCCCATAAAAAAGTTGTATCAGAATGAGGAGATTCAGAACTTAGATGGAGTTGAAAAACAAGAAGAAACTTCTTTCTCCCACCAATCCCCCCACACCCCGCGAAAAAAGAAAGTACTTTATTCATTTAATAGAAACAAATATTTTTTTATTTTTTTAAAATACCATGTTCACAGAGATACTATAATGATTATTTAGTGGCTCATCAAAATAACAAAGAAAAGTTTGCTATCACAATGAAAGAAGAGAGAATTTAAATTGCAAGGCGATGCTTTACCATGAGTCCGGGTGAGAGAGAAGAATGCTATGGTTAAGTGTAGTTATGAAAGTTAATAGCACTAATGAGCTAAGTACAATCCAAATCTCAACACTTGATTGACAATGTTATGAACATTGTCACCGTTATTACCTTTTTGGTAAGATAATGCAGAAATGCAGTATTGCAGAATTCAATCTTTCCAACCTAGCAAAGCAGCCTAGAAACCGTGAAATTAACTTCCTGATAACGAATAAAGCCCCAAATGTATGTTCACGACCCTTTGAAACTACATGATGTAAATATGTTAATTATAAAATATTATAAAGATACTTGCATAAAATGAATATAGAGTCAAATATTAAGAGATGAAGAAAATCATTGAACTAGAAATATAGGACACAAAACCTTTTCAATAACTCTATGTAGCTCCAGTCAATCTCTTCTTTTGTATATTCTTCTTGCTCCATCTTGAAGACATGCTGCAGAAATGTAATATGTTGTCTAGTGCTCAGAATTCTGATATCTTTGGATTTATCAAACTGATGTCATAATACCAGTCTACAATTTTAGATAAGATAGGTCATACAACTTTTATATGCAGACCTAATTGAAATGTTGCTGAAGTTTCTCATTAGTCAAGTTAATGCAAAATTGCTCAAAATTGCAGAAAAGTATGAAAACAAGAAAGAATAAGCATAAGACAGGTCTACTATTAGAATTTACAAAAAAACTGCAAACAACCATATCAAACAGCTACCTATTCGTGTCAAGATTTGGAAGGTAGTTGAAAATAGAAAAGCTCGCGAACAAAGGATAAATAACATACATATTGTTGATCCTATGAAAATCTGTTAATAATAAGTGATCACAAACTGAAGCATTTACGCTATATGGCTACCATAATAGGCTTTCTTCAGTACTTTGCATAATATTAAGTGTAGGGATATGAGTCAGTGGTCAAATAGACCATTGCTAGGGGGTACATAGAACTTGACTCAATAGTTGTGTAGGGATATGAGTCAAAATTTATGTGAACTGTAGGGACGCTATTGTAATATAGTTTGAGGGAAATTGTAGGGATCTTGAACCGTATTGTTATATAAAATTGAAGATCCCAAAACCCACGTCCCGACCCTTGTGTGTGTTGAACTGTTATGATGTAATAGGCTAGATTTGCTTTGATTGTCAGATTTTTTTTAGTCTGAGTCCTGTAAGGGGTATATTGTTGGACTGAACTTCAGGAGAGAAGTTAAAGTTCTAGAACCCCAAGACATCGGTTCAGTAGAGCTTAGTAGTCTTCAGAGTTAGTAGCTGACAGCACTCAGCAGAAGTTTCTCTTCAGCAGACTTCGGAAGAAGACCAGTATGATCACCCTTGATCTACTGATTGAGTGAAGAGCTCAGTTGATTGTCTTCGAGTCAATAGCTGACAACATTCAGTAGAAGATCCTCTTCAGCCGACTCAGAAAGAAGACTCAGTATGATCAGCTTTGATCTACTGATAGGCTGCGACTCAATTGCAGACCGTACAAGGAAAATTGACTGCCTGACCTTTATCAGTCGAATGTCAGCAGTTCAGTATCCGAGGTTCAGAGAGTCAGCTCGGGCGGAAGACTGATGTCTGACAAGTCTCACCTACCGCCGCATACCTCGACCAATGAGAAGCAAACAAAACTTACCGGCTCTGACACCAAAGATGCTCTCATGCACAAAACGCCAACCACTTTGCTACAATATCTCGAAAATATATGACCGTTTTCCTTGGAATTTTGTGACACGTGGCATCGTCCTCTCCAACGGATATATGTCTGGGTCACAACTATAAATAGAAAAGAATCTCCAAGCAAACGCACGGGACAGCAAGGGAACACAAGCTTTCAAGCAAACAATCTCTAGCGAACTCAAAGCCAAATATAGCGAAAAACTTGCTCTTTGAAGATTGTCTTTGTTTATTTCTTCTCTCTAGAGAACCTCTAGTTCTCCTTCTCTATCTAAGCATTCATTGTAATATCTTAAGCTTAGAACCTTCGAAGGAGTTCACTTTTAGTGAATTGTTCCTACTGTAAGAACTCCTTCATTGTTGGAGAATATCTTTCAAACTACGGTTTGAATTTGTAAAGTCACTAAGGACTACAACTTAAAAGATTCTGTCCAGTGCACAGAAACCTTGCTAAGACTTGCTCAGATAAATCAACAAGACCTCCTGTTCAGCAGGACCGTGGATGTAGGATCTTGCGTATCCGAACCACGTTAAAAATTGCTTGTGTCGTTTATTGTTTTATTGCATCTGTGTTCAAACTGTTTACAAATCATACTTTCAATAAAACTGACCTGAAAAAGTGCACCAGTCAAAACTGTTTTTGGTTTGCATAAAACGTTTTTAAATAGACGAAGTTAAACCGGGCCCCACACTTATCCGCACAATATTCTGCGACTGGACTTCTCAATACTGACCTCAGTCAGTAGAAAGAACTCAACTGTTGAATCACTCTGCCCTACGATTAGAAGGCTTATCTGGCACTGAACTCGTTCAGTAGCAAAACTCAGTATTTAGTTGACCTTTGCATTTGAGGAAAAACTTACAATCAGGTGTATTCAACCCCCCCTCTGCACCTGATACTCATCTCCGGACCAACTTTAACTTTCATAATTTTGAGAACTAAGCATACAAGTTAAGCACCTATTTGTCTTGAAACTCTCAAAGCCATAGATATCCAGCACTCCAATTAAGAGTTTTGAATCACAATCTTGGCCAATAGAGTTGTTGATCTTCTCAACTAGCCTGACCCAAAATCACTGGTCAGTAGACACAAAGAGTGTCCGGAACAAGTAATATAACATTTTACTAGTACAAACCAGTCGAACAATCTTGAATAGACAATTTTAGCGAAAACATCTCTGCTGACAGCTACATCCGTCAGAATGAGGCTTTTTGTTATTTTCTCACCACGGTAACCGTTACACGTTTGCACAAGGAATTTTCAGGACTTTGCTCATCACACCTAAAATGAATACGTATAAAAACAAGTCAAATAAGGAGAGCATGCTAAACGTGCAAATAGAAAAAAATGAACACTGACTTCAAATAGAAATTATAGTTAAATGACAAATTATAATATCTACACCTTCGAAATTGATCTACAGATAAGACTTTAATTTCAAAATCATCATTAGCAATATGATATGATATGATAAGAAGCATGAAATAGAAACCAAAACAGACGCACGAAATATAGGAAGTGAAGGCGAGAGCTAGAGGCTTCAAAACCCAAGGCAGACTCAAACAGTATATTTGGTTATTCAACTTGGCTTCCATACTATAATCCTTTTATGAAAGTTGAATTGCGACACCGGGGAAAAATAAATAAATAAATAAATAAATAAAATAAAAGGAAAGAAAGAAAGAAAGAAAAAGTTTGCCTTATGGATGCCTAGTTATGAACAGTAAACTTAGGTCAATGATGTGGGATATGAGACTCATTTACAGGAAGTATTGGATCATGTCAACTGTATATTTGGCTCGGTATCGTCATGAAAGGGTAGAGCACAGCTGACTCAGGGAATGGTAGACTCATCGGCATTCGATGCATAAAAAACCGAGAACATGATGGAAGGGTCGAGTACAGCTCATGGAATACTTACTCTCTTGCCTGATGTACAATTTACTTTAACCTGTTCACCATTAACTTCGAGAACTACCCCATCTACCCAAGCTTGATCAGGATCCTCCACCCATACATGAGATCCAACTGCTATTTTGGCTGCAACAGTCTGTATGATAAGTGAAGTTGACATTAGCGGGAACATATCTAGAAAAAAGATTTATATTTAGGTAAATTGACACAAATGGTCCCTAATGTTTGTTAGTTTGGATGAATTCGTCCTTAATCTTTTATTTTTAGTTGATTGGTCCCCAATATTTGCTGATTTGAATAAATTGGTCTTTCTGTAAATTTTAAGTTAGTCAACTGTTAATCATTTTTAGTTGAAATTAATATAAAAATTGAATGAATTGATCCCTAAAACTATTATTAGTTAATTTTTTATTTTTAATTAATTTTTTTCGTGACGAAAAATTTTACTTGAAAAAAATTTAATATTTTTTCGAAAAAAATTATCTAAAAAATTAATCTTTTTCATAAAATATTATTTGAAATTTTTTTTTTGGTCCCTGAAATTTAATTATCTAAATTTTTTTTGAAAGATTATAATATTAAAAAATATCTTTTTAAAAAAGTTAAAATTTAATTTAAAAATTAGATGATTTGGTCCCTCGAAATTTTTATTTGGTAAATATCCCTATGACTAACAAGTTGACTAACTTAAAATTTAATGAAGGGCCAATTTATCCAAAGTAGCAAACATTCGGGACCAATAAACTAAAAATAAAAGTTTAGGGGACCAATTTATCCAAACTGACAAATATTAGGGACCATTTATACCAATTTGCCTTATATTAACTAATAAAATTACTCATACATAAAATTCAAGTATATTAATATATACACATGGACAACTTCATAGTTATTATGCCTAGAACGATCTCTTAAATGCTTATACACATGCAATCAGCGGAGCAATAGCTTTCAGAAGTGTGACTGTGTGAGCGTATCTGGTATCTTGCACTGCTACAGAGGCGTAACTAAACTCTACAACACCTATCAACTCCAATACGGTCCAAGACTTATATTAACACACGGCATGTAGCTACGAACCCCCACAAGAGCTCTTAAACTTCGCTATGATGAATGTGGGAGGACATTTTATCATGTGAATCTACGGTGCTGATATTTGCTGCAGACACACAGCTATTAAAAGATGAAAAAGGAAACCGTGGAACCCAAAACTGCAGCTGAAACAACAGTTCTTCTGCGACAAGTTTAAAAGTACCAAAACAATAACAACAAAATTTTCAACTAATTATAATTGAGTCCAAAAGGCGATTCACAGGAAAATTCATACCAAGTACTCCAAGCTCCAAAGCTTTTAATGATACACTGCATGCAACACTGTTAGGAGATGATTCAGTAGTATAGTGTTAGAAGATTTGAATGATCGCAAACCCTAGTTTAATTAATGAACCATTGAGTTGTAATAGTTATGCATTTGTCTGTGAGAGTTTCAGACTCAGTACACATTCTTTCAGCATGGTGCAGGCACTTAGTTCTGTCTGCTGACCCTTCAGTAGACCATCAGCCTCAGTACCATGGAGTGAAGACTCAGTAGTGCTGGACTCAGCAGGAGCAGCATAGTGAGAGGTATTCTTACTCAGTAGTGCTGGACTCAGCAGGAGCAGCATACTGAAAGGAGTCAGTGGAACCGGACTCAGTAGGAGCAGTTCACTTAACTTAGACTTGACCTTCAGTAGAGTTGGACTCAGCAGGAGTATACTACTAAACCAAGGTCAGACTCAGCAACGGCCAGACAGCCTTTGACGGTCTGTGATCTTACTTGTTAAATCAGTAGAGTCATCCGAGGTAATCAGAGAAGCCAGCTTCAGATCTGCCTTGAAGTCTGTGTGTCTCAACTACTTTCTACACCTCGACTAATGACGAGCAGCCAGCTGTCCAAGTTCTGATTAAAGCTGCAAGTCAACTTATTTCCAGAAATGGAGGGAAAAGACTCTGCCAGATTTCTTTGAAAGAGCCGTTAGCTACCCAAAAGAGAGTGACACATGGATCGTCATCTCCAACGGATCTTTCCATGGCTCACCTCTATAAATAGAGGGAATTCAAATTCAAATCTCTCCTAGACACATCGAACGACACACGGGCGATTACGAGCAAAAACTTACCGACTCAAGCTTTCCGCAAGATCTTCAGAGAAATACTTCAAGCGAAATGCGACATTCTTGCTCAAAGGGAACCAAGCTAAATTAAAATCAATAGCCTCTAGTAACCAAGTGATTGAACACGAACCCAGAGAGCTTATTCCTCATTGTTCGTCACTCTAGAAGCCACCTTCTTGTTCCCTTCCCTCTAACCTAAGCTCAGCTGAATATATCCATAGCTAAGATCGAAGGAGTTCATCTCTTAACTGTTCTTACTTGTAAAGAACTCCTTTATTGTTGGAGAGTTTGTCAAACACTTCAGTTTTATTCTTGTAAACTGAGACTTGCTCAGTATAATCCTCAAGACCAGTGTTTGTCCAGTGCACAAACCGACTGGGACTAACTCAGTATAATAAAATAGCCTCCTTATCTTTTCGGGACAGTGAACATAGGACTGTTGATATCCGAACCACTTTAAAATTGCTGTGTTCTGTGTCCTGTTCTTACTGTTGCATTGATTTCTATTCATACTGAAAATTATCTTTCAAAATCATTCAAACTGAGTTTCAGCAAAGCTTAAGAGATTGCTCTAATATACTGAAACAGTTTTAAAAAAACACGTTTTCAAACTCAACTGAATTGGGCCTACACATTTCCGCACTCTACTGAACTCATAGTGAACGGTACTAAATTCTGACATCAGTCAGCTAGTAGACCTCAGTATAGTCAGTCACTCTGCCACGCGATTCAAAACATATATGGTCTATTGAATTTATTCAGCAAAGCACTCTCCTGAATAGGACAGTTCGCGTTTTAAGTTGAGAAAGTTTTCAGGTGTATTCACCCCCCTCTACACCTGAACGTTTATCTCGGGACCAACAATTGGTATCAGAGCAGGAGTTCTCTAAGACACTTGTTATCTGAAACTGGTCTACTTGAACGGATCCTGAAAACGTTTTCACTGCATATCATTCTTCATTCATATCACTATTTAAAATGTCTGATATGTCAGGAATCAGGATGGTTCCTATGTTCTCAGTAGAGAACTACGGGGTATGGCTAGTCAGAATGGAAGCTCATCTGACTTCCCTCCATTACAGCATGACAGAGGTCTTGGAAGACGGACCTATAGTTCCCATGATCGATAGTGTTGAAACCCAGGATCCAGCACAAGGAGGAGGCATGGTGACTGGGAAGAAGATCCCCAAAGATAGAAGCCTCTTCACTCCTGAAGAGAAGAAGCTTCACAATTTAGATCGGGTTGCCATAAATGTCATACTGACCACCCTGAGTGACTCCTATCTCGGAAGAGTTCAGGACTGCAAGTCCGCCAAGGAACTCTGGGATGCTCTGGCGCTACTGAGTCGTGGGACTCAGAAGATCAAAGCTAACAAACTAGCCCTGGAACTTCAGAAGCTGGAGAGACTGTCTCTCATGCCTGGCGACACGATTGAAGATCTCAACGTCAGATTTACGGAACTGATGAACACTATTAACGAGTTGGGAAAAACGTTCTTCAACCGAGAGAAGAATCTCAAAATCTTGAGAGCATTGCCGGATGAACATTCGACTCCATTTGCTACTTTGCTTAGACATTCTGATCTTGATATGGTTTCTCCTTATCATATATTTTCAGAATTAAAAGCTGAGGAGTTCTAGTTCGGCCTACCCCAAAGGAAGCAGTGAGTTGATGCTGACACACAGATCGACCATGCTTTCAAAGCATCAATCAGCACAGCAGCTCCCGCATCTAGCAAGGCTGAACCTTCAATCAGTGATCTACAAGAAGGAAACCTAGCTAAGAAATATGCACTGCTTGTCGTGAAGTATCAGAAGGAGAAGGAGAGCCGCAGAAAGCTCTCTAGAGTCAGCAGAGACTCAAAACGTAAGTCTGAGTACACACCTAAGCGCACTCCTGAACCACATACATCTGATTGTAGGAAACAAGAGGATTCAGCACAGTCGAAAGACAGTGAAAGCAAAGAAGGCAGAATCACCTCCTGCTACAACTGCAAGAAGCCAGGACACTATCAATAGGACTATCCTGAGCTCAGTACAACTGAGAGAGCAGAACAAAAAGCTCGAAGGGAGAAGTTCATCAAGAAACGTCAAGCATACATTGCCGGTGAACTCTCAAACGACTCAGATGAAGTCGACTCCTTCATGGATTCATCAGATGAAGAAGAGGCTTTCATGGCCTTAGAGCTTGAAGAAGATGTTGAAAAGTGTCTTATGGTAGGAGAAGAGGATGAGGTAAACTCTCACTCTCCATTTAACTCCTCTTCACACTGCACACACGACACCATTTTAGGTGCAGATGAGAATCTAGACGTCGCGATCGCATATGAAGAACTAGTCGATGAGCAGATTCAGATGAGCCTGCACCTCAGTAAGACTCTTCAGGAGTTGGATACCCTAAAAGTGGAGAATCAGAGACTTTCTCAGGAGAGTCAGGTTGCTACTGATTCAGAAGGACTTGTGTTGAGACTCAGGGAGGAGATTAACTCTCTGATGGCCAACTCTCAGCATCAACAAGATCAGATCTCAGTACTGACCAATGACTTGACTCAGAGGGATACTAAACTAAGTCTACAGAAGCAGAAGTTCTCAGGACTTCAGACCGAGCATGAAATGCTTAAGAAGAGTGATGATGTATGGAGAAACCTAATGATAGAGCGGTACATGGGAGCTGAGAAAAAGCTTGAGGCGATGTTAGCCAACAATAAGCCAAAACATTGCAAGGTGGAACTCGGGTTCAGTCACGGAGCCTCCTCATCTGCCCCCGTACGCTCAGAGAATCGATTGACTGATAGGTTTGTTCAAGGGGAGACTATCAATGCTGAGATCCTGAACCCCTTAGCAAAGAACAAACAAAAGATGAAGGCACCTCATCCTAGCTATCAGAATTCTGACAAGATTAGCTCAAAAACACCCTAGTTCAGTCAAGGGGGAACCATCAGAGTCAAGTGGGCTGATCAGTATGGACCTCCGCAGCTGACACATCCAGCTCAGTATGGGTCATATTATTATGATCCTATAGTCAAGAGAGGATCCAAGAGTCAGAAGAAGAAGAAGAAAGCCGTTCAGAAGGCTAAGGTCAGCAGTCCACCAACTCAGAAGATCAGGAATACTAAACCAGCAAAGCCTCAGAAGTCAGCATTGACCAGTCCAGTGGTCAAATAAGTTGATCAAAGTCGGAGAAAAGACCACCAGGGTCGTGAGACAGATTTGGGTTTCCAAAAGTAACATATAAGGACCCAAAACCAAAAATAAAGGGTACATGAATATAATTATGTTTTGCAGGTGCACAAGGACCCTTGGTACGTAGACAGCGGATGCTCAAGACATATGACGTACTAGAGGAACCTACTAAAGAATTATATTGATGAAGAAGGACCCAGAATCGAGTTCGGAGATAATGCAAAAGGCTATACCAGAGGCTATGGGACACTCAGCATTGGAACCGCCACAGTTCCAAGAGTATCATATGTTGAAGGACTTCAACATAATCTTCTCTTTGTTAGTCAATTTTGTGATAACTCGAATAGAGTGATTTTTGACGCTGGTTTCTGTGATGTCATTGAAAAATCTACAGGTAAAACAGTGTTCTCAGGTTCGCGCAAAAAGAATATATATGTAGCTGATTTGAACTCAGCTGAACCTGAAGCATGCTTGCTGGCGAAGAACGACAACAGAACGGGGTGGCTCTGGCACAGAAGACTCAGCCATCTCAACTGCAAGACGCTTAACAAGCTAGCTAGAAACGCTCTAGTAAGAGGACTGCCGAATGAAGTGTTCAACAAAGACACTCAGTGCAAAGCATGTCTGAAGGGAAAGCAAACAAAGTAGCAAAATCCGCCTGTTCCATCGCCTTCCACTGATGGAATCCTTCAGCTGCTACATATGGATTTGTTCGGTCCAGTCTCTCCTGTGACGATCAGAGGCAAGAAGTATACTTTAGTGGTCATTGATCACTACTCGCACTACACGTGGGTCATATTTATTGCCAACAAGTATGACGTCAAAACAGAGTTGCCTGCGCTTCTGAAAAGGCTCAGTATCAAAAAGAACACCGAAATCAGAAAGATTCGTTCAGACAGAGGAACTGAGTTCCTGAATTCAATGGTGGAAGTTCTGCAAAGCTGAAGGCATAGAGCATGAGACGTTTGTTGCACGCACGCCTCAAAAAAATGGGATTGCTGAGAGGAAGAACAGATCACTCAAAGAAGCAGCAAGAACCCTGCTCGCAGACTCAGGACTCCCATTTAAATTCTGGGCAGAAGCAACTAAAACTGCATGTTATACTTAGAACATATCTCTACTGACGAAACATCAGAAGACACCATATGAATTATGGAACGGCAGGAAGCCTTTCTTATCTTATTTCCATATTTTTGGGTGTTCGTGCTTTATCCACAATAATGGAAAGGATCAGTTAAAGACTTTTGATAGCAAGTCAGACCAGGGAGTCTTCTTAGGATACTCCCGGGTCAGCAAAGCCTTCAGAGTTTTTAACTTCCGAACCCTTTGCATGGAGGAAAGCCCTCATGTTGTTTTTAATGAGTTTGGTACTGAAGAAACTCAAATTCAGAATCTGAGGACATCAGTAAACAACTACATGATCTTAGCTTAAAAGACAATGTTGAGAAGATCCAGTTGTGTTGGGATGATGATTCAGAAGAGGAAATTGAAGATATGACTACTGAATCTCAGTCAGCAGGAGACGTAGCTGAACAGATTAACTCTACTGAATAGAGTCAATACTAGGTAACTCAAGTCGATGAAGAAACCCAAGTGGTAACTGAGACCTCTACTGCGGATAATAATTCAGGGGGAACAAATGAAGTTCCTGAGCTGAATGCCCCTGAACCTTGTGACTCAGTAGACCCGATTCTAGTAACTGAATTACTTCAATCTCATAATAGTACAACTGAAATGCCTAACTCACCTACTAAGTATGTTGAACGAATTTCAGATGAAGAGTTGAAACATCGTCGATCGTAGCTGGACGCTCACACTTCTGATTTAATTATTTGAGATCCTTCAGCTAGCGTAAAGACAAGATCCAGATTCTGTCAGGGCAAAAGCGCACTATATCCCTGCTTCTTGTCTACTAAAGAACCTCAGTCAGTTGAGGACGCACTTAAGGATGCTGATTGGATCATCGCCATACAGGAGGAGCTGAATCAGTTCACGAGAAACAAAGTATGGGAGCTTGTTGATAGACCCCGACATCAACATATGATCGGAAGTAAATGGGTCTTCAAGAACAAGCGAGATAAAAACAACATCATAGTAAGGAACAAAGCAAGACTCATGGCAAAAGGCTACTGTCAAGCCGAAGGGATAGATTTCGACGAAACGTTTGCTCCAGTTGCAAGATTGGAGGCAATCAGACTATTCCTAGCCTACGTAACACATCAACACTTCAGAGTATATCAAATGGATGTGAAGACTTGGTTCCTGAACGGCGTGCTGAAAGAAGAAGTCTATGTAGAACGAGCCTCCCGGATTTCAAAGCGGGGACATCAAGTTTATAGACCCGGGAAAGGCTCATGACGGGTTAAAACAAGCACCCAGGGCTTGGTACGATACCCTGTCTGAGTTTCTTCTTCAGAAAGGTTTTCAGAAGGGCACAGTAGACCGCACATTATTCATCATTTGACTGGACAACGACATATTACTTGTGCCGATCTACGTAGATGACATCATATTCGGATCAAAGAATGTCACTATGTGTCAACAATTTGAGAAGAAGATGAAGGATAAATTCGAGATCTCAATGATGGGAGAGATGAATTATTTCCTCGGATTTCAAGTCAAACAATCAGAGAAGGGAACTTTCATCAATCAAGGCAAATACACTCGAGACCTCATCAAGAAATTCGGTTGCACATCCGAAAAACCAATCAAGATCCCGATGAACACGAATATGAAAATTGATCTTGACAAAGAGGGAGTATCAGTAGACCATACTGACTTTCGCGCAATTATTGTTTCTTTATTATATCTAACTGCTAGTAGACCTGACATAATTTATGCTGTAGGTGTCTGCGCTCAATTTTAGGCGAATCCTAAGCACAGCCACATGGACTCAGCAAAGAAGATTCTCCGCTATCTCAGAGGAACACCTGATGGTTTTATGGTATCCAACAGATGATAATATTGAATTAACTGGTTATTCTGATGCTGACTACGCAGGTTGTAGGATTGACCGAAAATCAACTTTGGGAACTTGTCAGTTCCTTGGCAGTAAGCTGATCTCATGGTTTTCAACGAAACAACATTCAATAGCGACGTCAACTACTGAAGCTGAATACATGGCTGCCGGTAGTTGCTGTGTCCAAATCTTTTGGCTGAGACAGCAGCTACACGACTATAATGTCATTCAGAATGAAGTGCCGATCTTCTGCGATAGCTCCAATGCAATTGCAATCACTCAGGATCCTGTACTTCATACCAGATGCAAGCACGTGGACATCAGACACCACTTCTTTCGTGATCATGTCGAAAAGAAGGATATCAGAATGGAGAAGATCCATACTGACCATCAAAGTGCTGATATTCTGACCAAGCCTCTAGCTGAAGCCAAATTCAGAGAACTCTCAGTAGAGCTAGATCTGCTGGACCCTACTGACTCAAGACAGTAAAAGGATTCAGGAGAGGAGCATTCACAAGGGGGAATGTTCATTTTCAGTACTGGACTCAGTCAGTACATGGAGATTTAGCAACCATCTACACGAGGTATCAGCTGACTACGATGTTCAGTTGACAAGTTTGCATATCTCTTTTCAGTAGCCAACATATTATTTAATCCATTTATGATTCTGATTCAACATCGTATTCATTGTCTTAAGAGAATGTCATTTAATATAACGGTTTTTATTAAATGCACGACATTCTATGCTAAGTTTGCTGAATTCTGCCGCACATTAAATGCATGTCTTATCAAGTTACTTCTTTGGCTATATACAACTGTAAGTTAACTTAGGCGGCTACGATGATCATTGCCTATTTTATAACATTAAATCCTGACAGTCCATCTCATAAAGCAGATTTAAACTAAACCGTCGATTTTAAACTGTTCATCTTCTTGATCATATATATCACGTTCAAAGATCGAAAAACCGCCATTTTCATCCTCTGCAACTAAAACCCTAGATTTTTGAGAGCTTAAAATCCCTTATTTGCAAATTGCTTTCAAATTTTCTCAAAAAATATTACGGTAAAATTACTTGCTTATTCAGTATTCCATGCTTACTTGTCATATTTTTTCTATGCTGATATTGACTGTTGCAGATTCTAGACAATGCCGCGAAGAACGTTTCAGTCATTGTTCTAACCAACATGGTTGAAATCCTCGAGAAGGACCGGGTATGGTGCGAGCCTATTATGGAGTTCGACACCTGCGAGCTCGACATTTTGACGGATGTATTCGAGGCACTGATTCTTATCAAGGAAGCCTGCTTTCTTCCTTCCGCGCCAGATCTCGGAGCTATATTTGAACTCCGACTCAATAGATGGAGACATAGTGGGACGCTTTATTATCCATCACGTCATTGACCCCGCTCGTGCAGATTCTGAGATCAAGCAGATGTCTCTAAAGCAAGCTCTCCAGAGGTGCTTTCAGTTGCCTAGCTCAGGGATTAGTGCTGCTGGCTACAAGGATGATATGATCGATGAATATCTAGAGATATTACGTGGCAAGCCGACGACGTTCGGGGCGGCATTCCACTAAAAACCGCATCTTTGTCGAGATATAGTGCCTTGGCCTACATAGTCACTCAGATATTGACTAGCCAAGCTGGCTCTTTTGACCAAGTGTCCAGGCCTAAGCTCCAGATGATGATGGTTATTTATGACAGAGCTCAGGTTAACTGGACGGAATTCTTTCTGAAAGAATTCCAAACTCAGGCTACAAAGTCTGACAAGATACTAAACATCCTAACGATCAAGGGAAAGCTTCTCAATGGGATGAAGCGGACTTTAATGATAGAAGACTTCTGTGGTGCTGACCACATCACATACGCGGATAAGGCATACTCAACCCTAAAAAGATAAGATTTCATAGCAAGGCAACATCCCTCCAGCAGATAGGGGCAGGGCCTGCTGAGAAAGGGAAGAAGTCAACTCCATCTAAGAAGAGGTCACCGCCGAAAACTGCTCAGAAGACACCATCTAAGAAGCAGAAGACTACTTCTGAATAAGCAGTTATTATTCCTCCCTTCAGACTGCGAGATGACTCAGATTCCTCTGAGAAAACAGTCTCAGTGGAGAAGGCAGTCTCCGCTGAAAGGGAAGTGTCAGTGGAACAGGGGTCGAATGCTGAACCGACAACTCCAATTTCTCAGACCCCACTGGACGTTCTACCTCTCAGCAGTATCCCTTCAACTGAGAAGGCTATGTCTCCAATTAACATAGAAGACACGGAGACTAACTCAGAAGCCGAGACTATCGGAATAGAGGCTGATGCTCTTCAGAATAGAGCCTCTCGAGAAGTCTCAGAGGTCATACCCGAGATTTCAAGTCACTCTGACTTGGTTGCTCTTGGGAGGCAGGCCAGACTTCATATGCTCATTCGGTTTTAGGATTGGTTCTCGTTGAACAAGCTTATCCTACACCATACCTGCGAACAGCTGATTGAAGAGGAGTTGATTCTCCACGAGCAAATAGGCTAATCTGAGCCTGCGGACATCAGCTCCATGGAAGACTTAAGGGCGGCAATGCTGGCCATTCTAAATGACCGCATTCCTACAGCAGCCGCGCCTTCTGAGGGTTCTAATCCTGATGATCAGGACCCGCCCAGTGATGCAGGCCCTGAGAAGCCTGATCAGGGAACTCAACTGGAGGAGGGTGCTCAACCCTCAACTGCTGAATTACCACTTAGCATCCTCCCTCCAGGAAAGTCGGTAGCTGGAACCTCTCAGGCAACGGACCCAGTACAAGCATTCTTGGCCGGGTGCGCTTTCGAGGTTGCGCCCAGCTCGAAAAGCCGACGGTCCAAGACAGTCGCTAAGGCATTAAAAATTCAAGGAGCTCAGAACAGACTATTGGCCAAGGCTGTCCATAGGACATGGAAGTAATCAACTCTTGCTCAGAGTGAGGAGATTAAGGAGATGAAGACTTCTATTCAAAATTCAGCAGCTCCTGACTTCTCCTCCATTCTCACTAATGCACTAGCCACCGAGAGAGCGAGTTTGAGAAGCAACGAGGCATCGGCCGGAGGCTGCCCGGAAGACATTACTGGAAGATTTTAAGGCAGCCCACTCAACACACTCAGAAACCATTTCTTCACTAAGCCAAGTTTCAGAGCTCAGAATCCAATCCATTCAGAAGACTTTGGAAGAGAAGATTGATGCCAAGTTGCAAGCTATTCAGACATTGGTGGATTCCTCTCATAAGAAATATAGTGATGATCTAATCATAGAGAGGAACGACCTCCACCAGAAGTTTGAGACGATGCAGACAGCCTAGGACAGGCTTGCATCTGCATTTGAAGGTTTGAACAAGGTTGTTCAGGTCCCTACCCCTGGCTCAGCTAATGATGCCAAAAGGGGGAAAGGACATTGAGGGGAAAGATATCGGTACAAGCAATGGAAGCCAATTAGCTCGAGGCCCGACCCCTCGGGGAACAGAAGGTCGGGGCCCGGGGGGTGTCTCGGGCGCGGGTGATGTAGAGTGTCTTGAGGCCCGACCCAAGTGGCTCAGGACCAAAGGATTCAGCAACCCAGACTCCTACTGAACATATCAAGGAGGTTGCTGACTTCTTAGAGGAGGACTCAGATGAGGAGGAGACTCCTCTGCCTCCTCCAGTGGTAGGAAAGGGGAAGAAAAAGCTAAAACTCCCAACCCCACATAAGAAAGTAACAAAAAGATACATCAGCTCTGAGGAGCAGGCTCAGATAGAGGCTGATGAAAAACTTTCCAAGGAGCTTGCTGAAGCTGAAGCAGCAAATAAACTGAAGAAAGCTCCGACAAAGGGAAATATAAAAGTCTCAGGGGGAAGGAACCCAGGGACTAGGCCTCCCCCAAGGAAGCTGAGAATCGGTGATGAAGCCGACAAAGAAAAAGAGAATGAGCAGCAACAACAGGATAAGTCCAAAACTGATCAGCAGGGTGGAACCTCAGGTTCAAAATCCAAATCCCAATCACCTGCTGAGTCAGAGGAACAGCCCCATGTTCCCTCCTATGTCCCCTCCAAGGAACAAGAGCTAGAAATGAAGGAAATTTGGGACGCGATGGACAGGGCATTGGACAGAACAGCTGAGGCGAGGCAGATCAGTGAAGCCCTTGAGAGGCTTAGGCTTGCTGATTTAGAAGCCCTCAGACTGCGGACAGAGAAAGAAGCCCGAGAGAGGGTGCCTGTGAAGTATACTGAAATTCCCTACAAGTATAGGCGAGGTAAGAAGCCCAGTGACCAGAAAATCCACAAGTGGCCAAGAGTTGACAAGTGGATGCCATGGGAATAGACTCAGAAATGGGAAACTCTTAAGGCTGAAAATTTTTAAGAGGTACTTCGTCTGGAGGTACTGGCCTGATATGCACAAGAGCAATGTTTTTGCTTGAATGACTTACGGTAAGCGATCCCGAGATATATGCCATAGTCCAGAAGGCCTTAACTGACAAAGAAGATGTCCGAGTTCCTGTTCCTAGACCTCTGCCTCCTCCTCGGAAGCTTGATGGATCTTTATATCTTGGAGTTATAGAAGGAGAAGTCGGAAGTGCTATCCAAGCTTTAGAACTTGATGATTCGACCTGGCGATGTGCTTAAGATGAAGAAGCTCCGAAAGGACACATTCCGAGATGTATGGATTGCCTTTGCCGAAGAGAAGTCCGAGAGATTTTAAGGCAAGGATCCGGGAGATTCGGGAGATCGATAGCTTCTTTGTAATTTGTGTTTCTAGAATAGCAAAAGATGTACTGTACTGAACTTTCCTTATATATATAACATCTTTGTTGTTTGGCCCGACAATACCTTATTGTCTTCATGCCCTGTGTTTATTTAAGTTTAACACTCAGAATCACCTAAGTGATTCTCGACTCACACACTCACTCTCGATATACGTGTTTGTCTGTTTTTACTTAGGCGATAGATCTCTCTTGTATAAAGGGAAATTGTTGATTGAGGATTATCATTGTATAGGGATCTTAGGTGGAAATTGTAGTTAGAACTCTGTAATAGGTTCTGATATTTCTGTCCTATATCCCTCAGTAGATTAGAACTTGATGAACAACTCCACTGATTTTACTTGTAATATTTGTAAGGAGCTTGTTTCTAATAGTTTGTAGTGTTAGGTTTTGGCATCATCAAATAGGGGGAAATTATTGGGATATGATTCAATAGTATAGTGTCAGAAGATTTGAATGATCCCAAACCCTAATTTGATTGGTGAACCATTGAGTTGTAATAGTTATGCCTTTGTCTCTGAGAGTTTCAGACTCAGTAGACATTCTTTCAGCATGGTTCAGGCACTTAGTTCTGTCTGCTGACCCTTCAGTAGACCATCAGCCTCAGTACCATGGAGTGAAGACTCAGTAGTGCTGGACTCAGCAGGAGCAGCATACTGAAAGGAGTCAGTGGAACTGGACTCAGCAGGAGCAATTCACTGAACTCAGAGTTAGGGGTTTAACGGTTCGGTTCGGTTCGGTTTTTTATGTATTTTAGGAACCGAACCAAACACATAGAAATGGTTCGGTTCGGTTCGGTTCGATGGGTTTTTAAATATCGGAATCGAACCGAACCGAACCGCTAATAAATGGTTCGGTTCGGTTCATCGGTTCACCTTTTTATTCTTTTATTTATTTTTTAAATCATAAATAATGCAAGAATAATAGTTTATAGGTTGTTACTCATTTCGAACTCGTAACTATAGAGTTGTTACTCCTTTCTCTTCCTTTGTATAAATAATGCAAGAATAATAGTTTATAGGTTGTTACTAATATCTAAATCCAACAATATTCTCATATAAGAAAGATAAATATTAAATAAAAATATTAAAAAATAGGATATTGGTTCGGTTCGGTTCGAACCGTTCAAAAATTCTTGAAACCGCGAACCAAACCGAATGTAAACGGTTTCTAAAAAAAAAAACCGAACCAAACCGTGAAACCGAACCGAACCACATTTTTCGGTTTGGTTTGGTTCGGTCCGATCGGTTTCGCGGTTCGGAGCGGAACCACTTACACCCCTACTCAGAGTTGACCTTCAGTAGAGTTGGACTCAGCAGGAGTATACTACTGAACCAAGGTCAGACTGAGCAACGGCCATACAACCTTTGACTGTAAGTGATCTTACTTTGTAAATCAGTAGAGTCATCCGAGGTAATCAGAAAAGTCAGCTTCTGATTTGCCTAGAAGTCTGTGTGTCTCAACTACTTTCTACACCTCGTACAATGACGAGCAGCTAGCTGTCCAAGTTCTGATTAAAGCTGCAAGTCAACTTATTTCCAGAAATGGAGGGAAATGACTCTGCCAGATTTCTTTGAAAGAGCCGTTAGCTACCCAAAAGAGAGTGACACATGAATCGTCGTCTCCAACGGATCTTTCCATGGCTCACCTCTATAAATAAAGGGAATTCAAATTCAAAGCTCACCTAGACACATCGAACGACACACGAGCGATTACGAGCAAAAAATTACTGACTCAAGCTTTCCGCAAGATCTTCAGAGAAATACTTCAAGCGAAAGGCGACATTCTTTCTCAAAGGGAACCAAGCTAAATTAGAATCAATAGCCTCTAGTATCCAAGTGATTGAACACGAACCCAGAGAGCTTATTCCTCACTGTCCATCACTCTAGAAGCCACCTTCTTGTTCCCTTCCCTCTAACCTAAGCTCAGCTGAATATATCCATAGCTTAGATCGAAGGAGTTCATCTCTGAACTGTTCTTACTTGTAAAGAACTCCTTCATTGTTGGAGAGTTTGTCAAACACTTCAGTTTGATTCTTGTAAACTGAGACTTGCTCAGTATAATCCTCAAGACCAGTGTTTGTCAAGTGCACAAACCGACTGAGACTAACTCAGTATAATAAAATAGCCTCCTGATCTTTTCGGGACAGTGGACGTAGGATTGTTGATATCCGAACCACTTTAAAATCATTGTGTTCTGTGTTCTGTTTTTACTGTTGCATTGATTGTTATTCATACTGAAAATTATCTTTCAAAATCATTCAACTGAGTTTCAGCAAAGCTTAAGAGATTGCACTAATATACTGAAACAGTTTTAATAAAAGAATTTTCAAACTCAATTTAATTGGGCCTACACATTTCCGCATTCTACTGAACTTTTACTGAACGGTACTGAATTCTGACATTAGTCAGCTAGTAGACCTCAGTATAGTCAGTCACTCTGCCACGCGATTCAGAACAACATATCTGGTCTACCGAATTTATTCAGAAGAGACTCTCCTGAATAGGACTGTTCGCGTTTTAAGTTGAGAAAGTTTTCAGGTGTATTCACCCGCCCCCTCTACACCTGAATGTTTATCTCGGGACCAACAAACACAAATTCAAAAAGGGGGGAAATACATACCATTTTCAAAATTGAAAGCAGTCAGACCTCAATAAATCTCTCTTCAAACTCCGAATGCTGGAAACCCCATCAAATTTCTTAGACTGATGCAAATGTATGGTATGGTCTTATCTGTTTCGATCAATCGGTAATCAGGATAAATTCTCCCAATTGAGCTTCTATTTTGGCTCTATCAACAACAAATGGTGATCCGAAATGATAATGACGGTTTATTTCACAAGTTAATTGAGCTTTCCTTCTCTCGACGCTACACACGTCTGTGTGAGAGACTACGTACAATGAATTACATGCAGATAGGTAGAGGGAGACGAAAAAAACGATTTTCCCTCTTACGTAAGCAGGGGGCGGATCCAAGGGGGCGGGTGGGTGCGACCGCCCCGAATTTTTGTGCAATACTACGAGTTATCTTTTATATCTAGTAATTTTTATACTTGTTCCAATTAAATTTCCGATCGCCCCCGAAATTTTTAAATTTGTTATCCTAACTTTGAAAATTTTTAAAAAACGTATATTAAGTGTCACATATTTTAGTGGAGGTGTAGATTTTGAGTTTTGGATACCTAGTTTGGTAGAGTCAACTTATATAACTTGATGCAATTAATATACTATATTTTTTGTTTAATGCAATTAATATACTATTTTTGTGTTTTCTTTTTTCATGTACTTACTGATATAAAATTAAGAACATTTGAAGTATAAATAAACTATCATTTAAATACTTATTAATTCCTCAGTTAGATATTGTTATTCTTCTTAATTTCCTCTAATTAAATTTAGAATGATATCAAAATAGGATTTTGTACTATATTTTTCGAATAAATATAAAAAAATATATGAGTTATTCATAAAAGAAGAATATAATCCTTAAATAAGCCATAAATAATAAGTATAATTAGATTTAAGTAGAAAAATGTGCTAAATTTTTTTTTTTTTCGGGGGCTCCGCCCCCGAACCCCCGTACAAAGAAAACTCAAACTCCGATAAATTTCGCCCCCCTAACCGAAAATCCTGGATCCGCCCCTGTCTGTAAGATATATTTTTCCTTTTTCTGGGAATTAGAAATCAATCCTCTCGATATATCCCCCTTGTTTCTCCCTGTTCTTCCTTTCTCTCCCCCGAATCGGTGGCTTGCATTTCTGTTAACGTAACTACAACAAGCTGATCACGTAAAACGGTGAGATTTAATGTGCCGATTTTACCCCTGAAGAAGGGAAGCATGTTTTATTAGCCGATTTTTAAATTGTAGCCTTCAAAATGTACATCGACATGTCCGGTTCACACAATTTCGTTTTAAAGGTTTAGGTTATTGAAAATAATGAAGAATTTAAAATATAAAAAGTGACATTTTTTTTTCTGAAAACACTATTTCTTTCCATATTTTGTAAAAAATCAAATTCAATGCCCTCTTGCAAACTAATCATGAACATACTTGAGACATTACATATCTATTAAAAGAAATTGTAAACACCAGCTTATTATAGTCTGCCAATAACCACACTTTAAATAAACCTCTCTCGATTAACGTCGTTCATGAATTCACTCATTTAATTTAGATTACATTTCAAGATTGACTTACCTTAAGAATCCGTTCGTCACCATCAACGTAAGAAATAGTAGTAAATGACATCAGCTCTGTCGCCGTTAGAGTTTTCATCCACTTTATGCCACCCAACTTGTTTGATTTGGGCCCCTCACATTCTTGCTCGAAAAAAGTTGGATTCCTGCCATTAACATGAAAGATTAAGACAAGAATATAATAATTGGGAAATGAGAGAGATCAATGAAAAGAAACTCCAGATAAATCCTGACATCCCATCCCTCGAGAACAAGGCCTATCCAGGATTGCATGTCCGATAGAAGAGATTGGAAGAAGATAACTTTAGCATATCTCCTCCAAGGCCTATCCAGGAATGCATGTCCCCTTCCCGTCAATGAGGCATCCTTTGAATACGTACCCAGTAGGTTGATCTGTACCTTTTAATTTCTTCCTTAGGCAATTATATAGCCTGCTTCCGTAGGATTATGTATTCATCTATTCGACGATATATTGCAATTTTATCAAATGAAACAAATAAGTTATCAATTTTTACCTAATTAAAAAGACACTAAGTACCAAACACACACATAATACTATAAGTTTGAAGACTAGCTATAATCAGCATCATCATTTACCTTTTTTTTTGTTCCATTATGCTTTTGCTAAATTTTGCTTTCATTTTCTAAAAAAAATAAATCGAAGTCAAGAAAACTCGTCGTAGCGTGCATGCATAATTTAATAAATTATGACCTCCTAAATGTACTAATCATTTTCGAAGATGAAACCAATAGCTCATTCAATTTTGGTTTTGATGTAGTAGTGCTAATGGACGTATCACGTATGCAAAACTTTGAGGAAGGGCAAAACGTTTAAAGATTTTTTTTAAAATATCTAAAAAAATTATCACACTTTGACATGTTTCAACAATAACTTTATTAGATAGAAAAACTAAATATTTTTTTTACATATACTATTTTCACATTTTTTATTTCTTATTGTTTATTACTTTTGGTTTACTCACTAATTACTCTTTATCTTCACCCACTTCAACCACCATTTTTTTGTGTTTCTTTGTTGGTGTGTTAGTTTTATTTTATTCTTGTAATGTGTATACTAATGTATTGTACTTTCACACATATTTTATTTTCGCACATAAGGTTATTGAATATAATAAAATATTTAAATAAAAAGTTATTAAAAAAAATTCTTGAAGCACACTTATGCTCACTCATTACAAAATCTTTCAATTCCAATAACCACACTTTAAATAAACATGATATGATTAACATTGTTCAAAAGTTTACTCATATTTAATTTAGATTATGATTCAATACTGATAGGTGGTCTAGGAATTTATCTGTCACAATCAATATAAGAAATGACAATAAATGACTCCATAGCTCTACCGCCATTAGGGTTTTCATCCACTATGTGCAATCCAACTTGTTTGATCTGGGGCCCTCATATTCTTCCTCGACACACTTATTACAGAGTCTTTCAATAACCAAACTTTAAATAAACCTCCGACAATTAACATTGTTCACGAGTTCACTCATATTTAATTTAGATTAATTTCAATATTAATAGGTAGCCTAGGAATCCATCCGTCCCTATCAATGTAAGAAATGACTGTTGGAAATTGGTTTTAACCAATTGATAATTGTGACCAAGTATTTCAAATTATAAATCTACACAATTTGTAGATCGTCGTATTATATTCGTATTCTAAAAATCGAATTTTGGTGAGTGAGAAATGTGCGTTTTAAGTTGGTCACTTGTGGGGCCATTTTCGTAATTGGATGCAAGTACTGCTAGCCAGCCGACCCATTGCTCGACCCGCATCTGGGCAAGTGGAGTCATGTTATTGGGCTTGGGTTTTGAATCTAAGTTTGTGGGCTGATTGTTGGTAGGCCTGACTGAAGTCGGGCTTAATGTTATTGGGCTAGCAGTGGATTGGACCCTACGGTGAGAAGTCCGGTCCGATTGAGTTGCAGTTGACCTGTGTGGCTGTTGAGCTGCGAGTTCTTAGTACATCAAGTGTTTTGATGGCCTAGAAACATCCATGAAGATTTGAAAGTTCTCAACTAATGGCTCTTAATGAGCTAGTAGTGGAGAGACTACTTAATGCCTTTAGTCCCTTGACATGGTGTGGAAGTGTGTATATATGGAGACTTCTTGAGTAGTAGTTGTGAACTAGAGAAGGTGTGTACTAGAGAAGTTGTGTACAAGTAGAAAGTTGTGTACAAAGGGTTAAAAAGTATTAGGGTCGAGTTGTGTGTAATACGTCACAAGTCATCAGTCACATTTGGATTCCAGTTCAATGTTTGCCCAGTTCATGCCTTGGTTCAGTTCGCGGAGCCTTCCCTAGTTTGCGGTCCTGCAACTAGGAAGGAGGAAAGTCGTTTTATCTTTGGGGATAGATTGCCAATCCGTGAGCACTAGCCGGGGCAATATTGTCTTGCGGAAAGAGGAAACTCGACTCAGCTTTAGTTTGTTCGGTTAGTCCAGTCAAATCTCTTTAGTATGTTTCTTTTCGTCAGTATGTTGTTTTTGTTATGTGTAGATGATCTGAGAAGTATAGTCGTTCTGTCCAGAAGAACCAGGAAGTCGTCTATATTAACCAACAATGACATTAAATGACCACCCTAGCTCTATCGTCTGTCCCAGTTGATTAAAGGCGACTAAATCTTTCATTGGATCCCAAATGGGTTGTTGTCTTATACTTTGTTTGATTGTAATTTCAATTACATGTTAGTGTTATGTAAGTCATTCCAATGCTCTATCGACTATATTAACCAACAATGACATTAAATGACCCTAGCACCGCTGCTGTCAAGGTTTTCAACCACTTTGTGCGACCCGATTTGTTTGATCCGGGGCCCTCACATTTTTCCTCCGTAAAAGTCGGTTCTTGCCATTATTAACACAGAAAATTAAGACAAGAATATAATGATTGGGAAATGTGAGAGATCAATGAAGAGAAACTAATCTTAGTTACTCCGGACAAATCCCGACGTCCCATCCCTCGGGAACAATGATGTTCGAGAGAAGAGATTGGTAGAAGATAACTCTAGCATATCTCCTCCAAGGCCTACCTAGAATGCATGTCTTCTTTTCGTCATTGAGACTTCCTTTGAATACGCACCCAGTAGGTTGGGCTGGACTTTCTCTTCCTTGGGCATATAGCCTATTGGCTCAGGATTAGATATTCTTCTATTTGATGATATACTCCAATTATTTTATCAAATTAAACAAATAAGTTATCAATTCATACCTAATTAAAAAGACAGTAAGTACCAAACACAAACATATACATAATACTATGAGTTTAGGAGACTAGCTATGATTGACCTCCTCCTAGTCCCTCTTTTTTTTATTATTTTTTTATTATTTTTTTATTATTTTTTTTCTCTTTCTCTTTCTGCTTTTGCTAAATTGTGCTTTCATTTTTTAAAGAAAACAAATCAAAGTCAAGAAAATCTTTCATAGCATGCATGCATAATTTAATCAATCATTACATCAAAATAGATTGACTATTTCTAAATATGAAATCAATAGCTCATTCGATTGTGCTTTTGATGATGTAGTGTCCGTGGATGTATCATGTGCGCAGAACTTTGAGGATAGGAAAGATGTTTTAAGAAATAAAAATAAAAATTACAGCTTATCTAAAAAAATTATCACACTTTGAAATATTTCAACAATAACTTTATTATATAGAAAAACTAAATATATCTTTTTACATTTTTTATTTTCACATTTTTTATTTTCTTTTGATTTACGCACTTATTACTCTTAGGGTGTGTTTACAACTACTTATTATAAGTATTTATTATTTGTTTTTGCTTAAAGTTGAAAAAAGTTGCTTTTAATCAAAATTAGGCAGTTTTTGGTATTAATATTAAAAACAAATATTTATGGTAGTTCCGGAAATTATGGTGCTTTCAGCACCAAAAGCACCTTAATAGATGCTTATGGATTTAAGTAAATTTGCTGCTTAATTTTAGAGAAGTTAAAGCAAAAAGTAGGTTGCTTACACGGCCAAAAAGCAGATAGCAATTAAAATAAGCTCTGGCAATCACACCCTTAATCTTTACTAAGTTCAACCATCAATTTCTTGTGTTTCTTTATGGGCGCGTTAATTTTATTTAATTATTGCCTGCTTTTTTATACATATATTAATGTATTGTACTTTCGCATATATTTTATTTTCGCACATAAGATTTATGCGGTTGAAAATAATAATAAAATTTAACTAAAAAGTAATTAATAAATCATGAAGCATACTAATGCATAAATCTTCTTCACACATTTTCATTTTAAAAATATAGTTAATTAGTTATATATTTTTATTTTAAAGGTATAGTTAATTGATAACTAATTAATAAAATAAAAAACAAGTTCAACACCTCACGGAAACCGAAAAGACTTTGGTGTCCCACCCAATTATACACCTTTCTATATCACCTCCAAATTATTTGACATGTTGAATTAATTTAAATAAAGTAACTGAACCAAAATTAATTATGGTAGACAACATATGTCACATGTCAACACCTCATAAAATGTGACATACAAGAGAGTATAATGTGTGACATACAAGTATTTCTGCACATAAACTTATCATGAAGGTACTAAAAAACATTAAAATTCTATCCAATAATATTGTAAACACAAGTTTATTACAAGGTCTTCGAATAACCTCGCTTTAAATAAACCTCCCACGATCAACACTGTTGATGAGTTCACTCATATTTAATTTAGATTACACTCAATATTAGCCTATGAATCCATCTGTCACTATCAATGTAAGAAATTGTAGTAAATGACTCCAACTCTGCCGCCGATAGTGTTTTCATCCACTTTGTTCGACCCAACTTGTTTGATCCTGGCCCCTCACTTTCTTCCTCGACAAAAGTTGGATTCTTGTCATTATTAACACGAAAAACTAAGACAAGAATATAATGGTTGGGAAATGTGAGAGTTCAACGAAGAGAAATTAATCTTACTCCGGAAAATTCCCGACGTCCAATCCCTAAGGAACAATGATGTACGAGAGAAGAGATTGGTATAAGATAGCTCTAGCATATCTCCTCCAAGGCCTAACTAGAATGCATGTCCTCTTTCCGTCAATGAAGCATCCTTTTAACATGTACTCTGTGTTACGGGAAATAATCCAATTTTCCCAAGCCACCAATTAAAACAGGAGGAACCAAATTCACAATTAATAACAGCTCACAAAAATTAAAAGCACAAGAACACCAAGAATTTTTACATGAAAAACCTAATTGGGAAAAACCACGGGACCTAGTCCAGACAAAATAACTCCACTATGATGATAAAGAGTTACACAAGTCAATCCGTTGACTCTGGACGATATAAGCACCAATCAATTTACCAACAAAAACACCACAAGTATATCAAACCTGCAATCTATAGAATTGGAAATACGTTAGGAATTGCTGACCTTTTTGAATGGATTAGAAATAATAGAAGCAAAAGTCAACGTAGTAGGGACCTGAATCCGCGAGCGCTAAATCGGCAACTTCATACAAAAATAAGTTCTTACCGCAAAGACAATACAATAAAGGAAGGTACGGGGGGTGTCTCTTGATCTTTTATTTCTTTCAATACAGAGGCTGCTAATCGCCCTACTACTATGGGAACATTAGGAAGTCGGTGTATCTCTCTCCCTGCGGCTAATCGGTCAACCAACATCTTGAACACCCGAGGCCCAATTGTGTCACGCCCCAATTTTCGGAGAAGGCCCTTAGCAAATCACCATTCGTGCACACTTTCATGAACAAACTTTAAAACATAAATTTGGAACATACCTTTTTGTTGAGTGTAGTGCGATGGCGAGCTGATGGTTATTGAAACACTTACAAGTCTAGAGATGCTATTCTAGAATCTAGACAATCAAACTTAGGCCACAGAGCCAAGAACTTATTATGCTCTGATACCACTTTGTCACGCCCCAATTTTCGGAGAAGGACACGATCATTAGGGTGCGACTGGGGGTTGGAGAAAAGACGTGGGAAAGAAAGGGAAAATCATTGAATTAAAATATATTATATAAAGGGCGGTTAACAATAATAATGCCTTGCAAAGCAGATGGAATAATCCAAAACAAAGATAATTCACAAACTAATATTTACGGTTTCAAAGTATGACTCGGCACAGATCGGGTCATGGCAAACTGATAGCAAAAGAGTAAAGGTACATCAAAAGCATCGTTAACTATATACAAGACCAGGTTCAGTGTGCTCATCAGAAGAAAACAAGCTAAAAAGGAAGCCATGGTTATATACAACAAAACCATTATTTTAGTTCCGCCCGTCTTCACTAGTCACTCAACCTGAAAACATTTGAAAACATTTGGGGATGAGCACTAGTGTACTCGGTGGGTAAAACATTCCTTAAACATAAGATAAACAGTTTATCCATGCATAAACATTATTACCTGGAAGGTTAAAAAACAAAAGCCACTGCCAAACATACCCAACTTTTGCTTCTTTTCGTGTGCAGACTTAATGTCACGTTCTACCGTTACTCTTACTAGAATTTCGGAACCTAGTCTCCGTCGAATCCTTAACCCATCACAATCCCGGAACCAAGTCACCGTCGGATTGGAGTCATAACAATTCACGATCCCGGAACCAAGTCAACGTCAGATCTATAACATGTCACAATCCCGGAACCAAGTCTCCGTCGGATTAACAACATAATTAGCATACAATGGTGATCAACCCACTGCAATACTAACAAACGTTTACACAATTCTCAACCAACGTGTTAGGCCAGTCGAGAACCTCGATCGATTAATTCAGAGCATTAAACAAGTAGAACGCATAAAAACATTTTCATGGATAAACATAACATTTCATAGAGCTTAATAACTCAAAATAGTTTTGAGAAAGTAAAACTCACCTCGTTCTTATGTATTGAATTGCTTTAGTCCACAAGGTGCTTTTGTTCTTTCCATAGAACTTCTTCTGAATTCTCAAAGAGGACGTACGAATTTGATGGAATAGTTCAACTGGTTCATCTCCTATTTATAGGCATTAAACACACGTAGGTTGCATGAATTATCACTTATAGCTTTGCATGGTATTAGGCTATACCTTTCCTCAATAACACCATGTGCCAAGACAATTACTTTTTGACTTCTAAATATTTACTTGTGCATCCTTTCACTTACGTATACAAGTTTGATTCTACCACATATTTTATTCAGCCGAACCTAAAAGACTTATACACTAACCTAATTACTAAAAACAGAAACCTATCTGCAGAAAACATCCATCTAACCTAAATACTAAAAACACAAACCTATCTGCAGAAAACATCAACCTAACCCCTCTATTTATAGTCCCAAAGAAGCAGTATCTAAATTATATAATAATAGGGGTAGACTTACTTAGTCACTTACTTATAGCCTTGCTTAATCACAACAAGCATGGGTTGTGAGTAACCACGTGGAAAGTGACTTAGCTCAATCTTCCAAGCTTTTGAAAAAATCTTTAAATATTATTATTTTATTTAGTTTTATTAATATTATATCATAGATATTTTTCCTTTATAAAGTGGAAGGTATAACCTATATTGTTTATTCTCTTTAACCGAAACCGTTAAAATATGTTTACCATAATTATTAACATGTAAGCCCTCTACTATACGTTATTAACGTGTTATATCTATAAATCCTTTTCTAGGATTGGCCATATGTTCTATTAAGAAAGTTTGATATTCTATTTGGTATTTTAAAGGTAACTTTATTTGGAGTATAAAGATCATAATACTAAACTCTAAAACTTAAATAAATCTTCCTAAATACATATAGGGGAAACTCGGGATATCACAAATTGAGAACCCCAAATTAAACCGATAGATGAGTAAAGACACACGAACAAGAAATCAAAATATTTCAACAAAAAACCCGTAGCAGTGAAGACGAAGATGTGCACGCCGTAGTTAACGAGACAGAGATGGTGAATTTTTTTTCTCCAAAACCTCCCGCCGCCTAAACTTGTCTGCCAAGTTCAAAAAACAAAACCAACTCACTCCTAAGCCTAACAATCTCCCCGTCAGCTCATTTGGGGAGACTCAACCAATCTAGCCTCTTGCTTGCAAAAGATAACCTTCTCGAGTGTCAACAACTTAGAATCCAAAACATCTCGAATCTCATTATACCTCACATCAATATGTTTGGATCGAGAGTGGAAGGTAGGATTCTTACACAAATGTATGACTCTCTGACTGTCACAATGAAGACTATACTTTCTTGCTTCATACCCAATTCCTGTAGGAATTTTTGCAACCAAAGAACTTCTTTGCAAGCTTCAGTAATCGCAATATATTCTACTTCAGTGCTCTAAAGAGCAACACAGTTTTGTAGTCTGCTTTGCCTTGAAACTACACAACCTGCAAATTTCATTAAGTATCCAGACACTTCCTACTATCAAAGTCCCCTTGAGATACATAAGAATCCACTTAACAACATTCCAATGCTCTCTACCTGGGTTAGAAAGAAACCGACTAACAACACCAACTGCATGAGCTATGTCTAGTCTAATGCACACCATAGCGTACATCAGACTGCCAACAGCTGATGCATAAGGAACTTTCTTCATACATAGTTCATCTTTCTCACTTTTAGGACACTGCTGGATGCTCAACTTCAAGTGGCCTGCAAATGGAGTACACATTTCCTTTGTTGTACTCATGTTAAGTCAATCAAGTACTTCTTAATGTACTTTTTTGAGACAACTAAAGATTTCCATTTTGACTATCTCATGAGATCTTCATCCCAAGAACCTGTTTAGCTGGTGCCAAATCCTTCATTGCAAAGGACTTGCTCAAGTCTTTCTTCAAGCTGTCAATTTTTTTGACGTCGTGACCTATATATATTCAACATATCATCAACATAAAGCATGAATAATAAAATCACCATCTTAATGGTTCTCACATAAACACAACGATCAGATGTAGTTCTCTTAACTCTTGATCTGTCATGAAGGATTCAAACATTTTTTATCACTAACTCGGTGCCTGTTACAGACTATACAGGCTTTTCTTGAGACGACACACATGACTCTCTTTACCAACTTCCTCAAAACCCTTTGGTTGCTCCATGTAAATTTCTTCTTCCAAATCACCATGTAGGAAGGTTTTCTTAAGATCGAGTTGTTCAATCTCTAAATCCAGGCTAGCTGCAATACCAAGAACAGTACGGATGGAAGACACCTTTACCAAAGGAGAAAATGTTGGGAGATGATTCAGTAGTATATTTGTTAGAAGATTTGAATGATCCCAAAACCCTAATTTGATTGGTGAACCACTGAGTTGTAATAGTAATGCCTTTGTCTTTGAGAGTTTCAGACTCAGTAGACATTCCTTCCGCATGGTTCAGGCTCAGAGTTCTATCTGCTGACCCTTCAGTAGAGTATCCGCCTCAGTACCATGGAGTGAAGACTCAGTAGTGCTGGACTCAGTACGAGCAGCATACTGAGAGGTGTTTATACTCAGTAAAGCTGGACTCAGCAGGAGCAGCATACTGAAAGGAGTCACTAGTGCTGGACTCAGCAGGAGTAGCATACTGAAAGGAGGTAGTAGAAATGGACTCAGTAGGAGCAGTTCACTGAACTCAAAGTCGACCTTCAGTAGAGTTGGAATCCGCAGGAGTATACTACTGAACCCCAGGTCAGACTCAGCAACAGCCTGACAGTCTCATTAGCTGTCAGATGATCTTACATGTTAAATCAGTAGAGTCATACAAGGTAATCAGAGAAGTCAGCTTCAGATCTGCATAGAAGTCTGTTTGTCTCAATTACTTTCTACGCCTCGACCAATGACGAGCAGCCAGGTGTCAAAGTTCTGATTAAAGCTGCAAGTCAACCACTTTCTAGAAATGGAGGAAAAATGCTCTGCCAGATTCCTTGAAAGAGCCGTAAGCTACCCAAAACAGAGTGACACATGGATCGACATCTCCAACGGATCTTTTCATGGCTCACCTCTATAAATAAAGGGAAATCAAATCGAAGAAGAACACCGAGAATACAAGAACACATCAGTGATTATGAGCAAATACTTACAGACTTAAGGTTTCCGCAAGAACTTCAGAGAAACACTTCAAGTGAAAGGCGACATACTTGCTCAGGGGAACCAAGCTGAATTAGAATCAATAGCCTCTAGTATCCAAGTGATTGAACACGAACCCAGAGAGCTTATTCCTCACTGTTCGTTACTCTAGAAGACACCTTCTTGTTCCCTTCCCTCTAACCTAAGATCCATTGAATATATCCATAGCTTAGATCGAAGGAGTTCATCCATGAAATGTTCTTAGTTGTTACTTCAGTTTGATACTTGTAAACTGAGACTTGCTCAGTATAATCCTCAAGACTAGTGTTTGTCGAGTGCACAAACTGACTGAGATTAACTCAGTATAATAAAATAGCCCCCTGATCTTTTCGGGACAGTGGACGTAGGATTGTTGATATCCGAACTAATTTAAAATCGTTGTGTTCTGTTTTTACTGTTGCATTGATTACTGTTCATATTGAAAACTATCTTACAAAATCATTCAACTGTGTTTCAGCAAAGCTTAAGAGATTGCACTTATATACTGAAACTATTTTAATAAATACGTTTTCAAACTCAACTGAATTGGGCCTACACATTTCCGCACTCTACTGAACTCTTACTGAACGGTACTGAATTCTGACATCAGACAGCTAGCAGGTGTCAGTATAGTCAGTTACTCTGTCCACGCGATCCAGAACAACATCCTTGGTCTACTGAACTTGTTCAGCATGGCACTCTCCTGAATAGGATTGTTCGCGTTTTAAGTTGAGAAAGCTTTCAGGTGTATTCACCCCCCCCCCTCTACACCTGAACGTTTATCTCGGGACCAACAATTGGTATCAGACCAGGAGTTCTCTAAGATACTTGTTATCTGAAACTGGTCTACTTGAACGGATCCTAAAAAACGTTTTCACTGCATATCATTCTTCATTCATATCATTATTTAAAATATCTGATATGTCAGGAATCAGGATGGTACCCATGTTCTCAGTAGAGAACTATGGGGTATGGCGAGTCAAACTGGAAGCTCGTCTGACTTCCCTCCATGATAGAATGACAGAGGTCATGGAAGACGAACCTATCGATCCCATGATCGATAGCCTCGAAACCCAGGATCCAGCACAAGGAGGAGGAATAGTGACCGGGAAGAAGATCCCTAAAGATAGAAGCCTTTTTCACTCCTGAAGAGAAGAAGCTTCACAATCTAGACCGGGTTGCCAGAAATGCCATACTGACCACTCTGAGTGACTCTTATCATGTAAGTGTTCAGGACTGCAAGTCCGCCAAAGAACTCTGGGATGCTCTGGGGCTACTGAGTCGGGGGACTCAGAAGATCAAGGCTAACAAGTTATCGCTGGAACTTCAAAAGCTGGAGAGACTATCTCTCATGCCTGGCGACACGATTGAAGATCTCAACGTCAGATTTACGGATCTGATGAACACTATCAATGGGCTGGGAAAGACATTGTCCAACCGAGAAATGAATCTCAAAATCTTGAGAGCACTGCCAGACGGACATTGGACTCCATTTGCTACTTTTCTTAGACATTCCGATCTTGATATTGTTTCTCCTAATCATATATTTCAGATTTAAAAGCTGAGGAGTTCGAGTTCGGTCTACCACAAAGGAAGCAGCGAGCTGAAGCTGACACACAGATCGACTATGCTTTCAAAGCGTCAGTATGCAGAGCAGCTCCCGCATCTAGCAAAGCTGAACCTTCAACCAGCGATCTACAAGAAGGAAGCTTAGCTTAGAGATATGCATTGCTTGCCATCAAGTATCAGAAGGAGAAGGAGAGGCGCAGAAAGCTCTCTAGAGTCGTCAGAACTCAAAGATTAAGTCTGAATATACACCTAAGCGCACTCCTGAACCACATACTTCTGATAGTAGGAAAAAAGGAGGATTCTGCACAGTCGAAAGACAGTGAAAGCAAAGAAGGCAGAATCACCTTCTGCTACAACTGCAAGAAGCCAAGACACTATCAATACAGCTGAAAGAGCAGCACGAATAGCTCGAAGGGAGAAGTTCATCAAGAAACGTCAAGCATACATTGCCGGTGAACTCTCAGACGACTCATAAGAAGTCGATTCCTTTATGGATTCATCAGTTGATGAAGCGGCCTTCATGGCCCTAGAGCTTGAAGAAGATGCTGAAAAGTGTCTTATGGCAGGAGAAAAGGATGAGGTAAACTCTCACGAACCAATTAATTCCTCTTCACACTGCACACACGACACTATTTCAGGTGCAAATGAGAATCTGGACGTCTCGATCGCCTACAAAGAATTATTAGACGAGCAGATTCAGATGAGTCTGCAACTAAGTAAGAATCTTCAGGAGTTGGTTACCCTGAAAATGGAGAATCAGAGACTTTCTCGGGAGAGTCAGGTTGCTACAGAGTTGGAAGGAATTATGTTGAGACTGAGGGAGGAGATTAACTCTCTGATGACCAAGTCTCAACATCAAGAAGAGCTGATCTCAGTACTAACCAATGACTTAACTCAGAAGGATACTTAACTGAGTCTACTGAAGCAGAAGTTCTCAGGACTTCTGACCGAGCATGAAACTCTGAAGAAGAGTGACGATGTCTGGAGGAACCGGATGACAAAGCGGTACATGAGAGCTGAGAAAAAGCTTGAGGCGATGGTAGCCAACAGCAAGCCAAAACATTGCAAGGAGGGACTCGGGTTCAGCCATGGAGCCTCCTCATCTGCCCCCATACGCTCAGAAAATCGGCTGACTGATAGGTTTGTTCAAGGGGAAACAATCAATGCTGAAATTTTGAACCCCTTAGAAAAGAAGAAACAGAAGATGAAGGCACCTCATCCTAACTATCCGAAATCTGACAAGAAGATTAGCTCAAGATCACCCCAGTACAGTCAAGGGGGAACCAGCAAAGTAAAATGGGCTGATCAGTATGGACCTCCGTAGCTGACACATCCAGCTCAGTATGGGTCATATTATTATGATCCTATAGTCAGAAGAGGATCCAAGAGTCAGAAGAAGAAGAAGAAAGTTGTTCAGAAGGCTAAGGTCAGCAGTCCACCACCTCCGAAGATCAGGACTCCTGAACCATTAAAGCCTCAGAAGTCAACATCAACTAGTCCAGTGGTTAAGTATGTTGATCAGTGGGAAGAAACTATTTGAGACCACCAGGATCGTGAGACAGATTTGGGTTTCCAAAACTAACATCTAAGGACCCAAAATAAAAAATAAAGGGCACCTGAATATAATTCTGTTTTGCAGGTGCACAAGGACCCTTGGTACGTGGACAGGGGATGCTCAAGACACATGACGTACCAGAGGAACCTACTGAAAAATTATACTACTGAAGAAGGACCCAGAATCGAGTTCGGAGACAATGCAAAAGGCTATACCAGAGGCTATGGAACACTCAGCATTAGAACCGCCACAGTTCCAAGAGTATGATATGTTGAAGGACTTCAACATAATCTTCTCTCGGTTAGTCATTTTTGTGATAACTCGAATAGAGTGATTTTTTACGTTGGTTTCTGTGATGTCATTCACAAATCTACAAGGAAAACAGTGTTATCAGGTTTGCGCAAAAAGAACATATACGTAGCTGTCTGGAAATCAGCAGAACCTGAAGCATGCTTGATGGTGAAGAACGATAATAGAACGGGGTCGCTCTGGCACAGAAGACTCAGCCATCTCAACTTCAAGACGCTCAACAAGCTAGCTAGAAACGCTATAGAGAGAGGACTGCCGAATGAAGTGTTCAGCAAAGACACTCAATGCGAAACTTTTCTGAAGGGAAATCAAACAAAGAAGCAAAATCCACCAGTTCCATCACCTTCCACAGATGGAATCCTTCAGCTGCTGCAAATGGATTTGTTCAAACCAGTCTCTCCTGTGACGATTAGAGGCAAAAAGTATGCTTTAGTGGTCATTGATGACTACTCGCGCTACACATGCGTCTTATTTATTGCCAACAAGTCTGACGCAAAACAGATTTGCGTGCGCTTCTGAAAAGGCTCAATGTCGAAAAGAACACCGAAATCAGAAAGATTCGTTTAGACAGAGGAACTTAGTTCCTAAATTCAATGGTGGAAGAGTTCTGCAAAGCTGAAGGCATAGAGAATGAGACGTCTGCTACACGCACGCCTCAACAAAATGGGATTGCTGAGAGAAAGAACAGAACACTCAAAGAAGCAGTAAGAACACTGCTCGCAGACTCAGGACTCACATCTAAATTCTGGGCGAAGCAACGCATCTTTGCATGTTAAACTTCGGAAGCGGATCTCTACTGACAAAGTAACATAGGATGACACCATATGAATCATGGAACGACATGAAGCTTTTCTTATCTTATTTCCATATTTTTGGGTGTTCGTGCTTTATCCACAATAATGGAATGGATCAGTTAAAGACTTTTGATAGCAAGTCAGACCAGGGTGTTTTCTTATGATACTCCCAGGTCAGCAAAGCCTTCTGAGTTTTTACCTACCGGACCCTTTGCGCGGAGGAAAGCCCCCATGTTATTTTTAATAAGTTTGCTATTGAAGATAGGAGCAGAAACTCCAATTTAGAATCTGAGCACATTAGTAAACAGCTACCGGATCTGAGCTTAAAAGACAATGTTGAAAAGATCCAGCTATGTTGGGATGATGATTCAGAAGAGGAACCGAAGATAAGACTACTCGAATCTTAGCCGGCAAACAAACATAGGTGAGAACAGATTGATTCTACTAAACAAAGTCAATCCCAGGTAACTCAGGTCGATGAAGAAACCCAAGTGGTAACTGAGACCTCTACTGAGAATAATAATTCAGGGGGAACGAATGAAGTTCCTGAGCTGAATGCCCCTGAACTTGGTGACTCAGTTCACCGGACTCTAGTAACTAAATTACTTCAATATCAGAATAGTACAACTGCAATGCCTAACTCACCTACTATCTGTGTTGAACAAACTTCAGATGAAGAGTTAAAACATCGTCGATCGTGGCTGGGCGATCACACCTCAGATCTTATTATTGGAGATCCTTCAACTAGTGTAAAGATAAGATCCAGATTCTGTCAGGGAGAAAGTGCTCTATATTCCTGCTTCTTGTCTACTGAAGAACCTCAGTCAGTTGAGGACGCACTTAAGGATGCTGATTGGATCATTGCTATGCAAGAGGAGCTGAATCAGTTCACGAGAAACAAAGTATGGGAGCTTGTTGATAGACCCCGACATCAACATGTCATCGGAACAAAATGGATCTTCAAGAAGAAGCGAGATGAAAATAACGTCATAGTAAGGAACAAAGCAAGACTCATGGAAAAAGGCTACTGTCATGCCGAAGGGATAGATTTCGATGAAACGTTCGCTCCAGTTGCAAGATTGGAGACAATCAGACTATTCCTAGCCTACGCAACACATCAACACTTCAGAATATATCAGATGGATGTGAAGTCTGTGTTCCTGAAGTGCGTGCTGAAAGAAGAAGTCTATGTTGAACAACCTCCTAGATTTCAGTAGGGACACCAAGTTTATAGACTCAAGAAAGCTCTATACGGGTTAAAACAAGCACCCAGGACTTGGTACGATACCCTGTCTGAGTTTCTTCTTCATAAAGGTTTTCAGAAGGGCACCGTAGACCGCACACTGTTCAGCATTCGTCTAGACGATGGCATATTACCTGTGCAGATCTACGTAGATGACATCATATTTGGATCAAAGAATTTCATTATGTGTCAACAATTTGAGAAGATGATGAAGGATAAATTCGAGATGTCAATGATGGGAGAGATGAATAATTTCCTCGGATTTCAAGTCGAACAATCAGAGAAGGGAACGCTCATCAATCAAGGCAAACACACTCGAGACCTCATTGAGAAATTTGGTTGCACATCCGGCAAACTAATCAAGATCGCGATGAACACGAACATGAAAATTGATCTTGACAAAGAGGGAGTATCAGTAGACCATACTGAATTTCGTGCAATTATTAGTTCTTGATTATATCTAACTGCTACTAGACCTGACATAACTTATCTTTGTAGGTTTTACGTGCTCGATTTCGGGGCGAATCCTAAGCGAGCCACATGGACTCAAGCAAAGAAGATTCTCCGCTATCTCGGAAGGAACACACGACATGGGTTTATGGTATCCGGCGAGATGATAATATTGAACCGGCGGTTGTTACGATGCCGACTATGCGAGTTGTAAAATTGACCGAAAATCAACTCAGGGAACGTGTCAGTTCCTCGACAGTAAGCTAATTTCATGGTTTTCAAAGAAGCAACATTCAGTAGCGACGTCAACTACTGAGGCGGAATACATGGTTGCCGAAAATTGCTGGCCCAAATGCTTTGGCTGAAACAGCAGCTACGCGACTATAATGTCATTCAAAATGAAGTGCCGATCTTCTACGACAGCTCCAGTGCTATTGTAATCACTCAAAATCCTGTTCTTCATACTAGATGCAAGCATGTGGACATCAGACATCACTTCATTCGTGAGCATCTCGAAAAGAAGGATATCAGAATGGAGAAGATCCATACTGACCATCAAAGGGCCGATATTCTGACCAAGCCTCTAGCTGAAGCCAGATTGAGAGAACTTTCAGTAGAGATAGGTCTGTTGGATCCTACTGACTCAAGTCAGTAAGTGGATTCAGAAGAGGAGCATTCAGCAAGGAGGAATGTTTATTCTCAGTACTGAACTCATTCAGTACACAGAGATTCAGAAACCATCTACCCGATGTATCAGCTGATTACGATGTTCGGGCGACGGGTTTGTGTATCTCATTTCGGTAGACAACATTGTATTTAATGCATTTATGATTTTGATTCATCATCGTATTCAATGCCTTAGAGAATGTCATTTAATATAAACGGTTTCATTAAATGCAAGACATTCTATGCTAAGTTTGCTGAATACTGCCGCGCATTAAATGCATGTCATATCAAGTTACTTCTTTGGCTAGTTACAACTGTGATTCGACTTAGGAGGCTACATTGATCATTGCCTTTTTTATCACATCAACTCCTGACCGTCCATCTCATAAAACAAGATTTAAACTGAACCGTTGATCGTAAACTGTTCATCTTCTTCTTCATATATATCACGTTCAGTTCTAAAACCGGCATTTTATCCTCTGCAACTTAAACCCTAAGATTTCTGAGAACTAAAATCCTTTACCTGCAAACTGCATTCACTGTTTCTCAGAGATTATTATGGTAGATTTCATCGCTTATTCAGTAGTTATACTTACATATTATAAATGTTGTGATACTGATACTAAGTTTTGTAGATTCTAGATATGGTGCTATCCAACGTTACAGTCTCTTCTCCGACCAACATGATAGAGATCCTTGAGAAGGACAGAGTATGGTGTGAACCGATCATGGAGTTCGACACCTGCGAGCTCGAAATCATGACGGAGATTTTCGAGGCGCTGAAGACAGTAGGCCTTCAGGCCTTCTTATCAAGGAAGCCGACATTCTTCCTTCCGCGACAAATTTCTCAGTTGCTCAGAAGCAGTAGACGGAGACATAGTGGCGCGTTTTGTCATTCATCACGTTGCTGACCCCACCCGTGCTGATCAAGAGATTAAACAGATGTCGATCAAGCAAGCTCTTCAGAAGAGCTTTCAGCTGCCTAGCTCTGGGATAAGTGTAGCTAGTTATAAGGATGATTTAATAGATGAATATCTTGAGATATTATGCGGAGAGCCGACATCGTTCAGGGCGGCGTTTCGCAAGAACTACATGTTGCCACAATATTGAGCCTTGGCATATATCGTGATGCAGATACTGACTAACTAAGATGGCGCGTTCGACCAAGTATCCACGCCTAAGCTCCAAATGATGATGGCAATATACGACAGAGCTCAGGTGAACTGGATGGAGTTCTTCCTTAGAGAATTCCAGACTCAGGCTGCTAAGTTCGACAAGTCCACATACACCCTGATTTTCAAAGGGAAGCTCCTGTATGGGATGAAGCTGACAGTTATGATTGAAGATTTCTGTGGTGCTGACCACGTAACCTACGCAGACAAGGCGTACTTCAATCCAAAGAAAGTACGCTTCCATAGCAAGGCAACGGCCCTCCAGCAGATTGGAGCAGGGCCTACTGAAGCTGGGAAAGGGAAGAAGAAGACTTCCACTCCCACCAAGAAGAGGTCTCCACCTCAGAAGACTGCTCAGAAGACTCCATCGAAGAAGCAGAGAAAGTCTTCTGAACAAGCAATCATTGTCCCTCCTTTCAGACTGCGAGATGACTCAGAATCTTCTGAGAAGACAGTCTCAGTGGAGAAGACAGCCTCCGTTGAAAGAGAAGCATTAGTGGAATAGGTGTCCGATGCTGAGCCGACAACGCCTATTTCTCAGACCCCACAAGACGTTCCACCTCTTAGCAGTATCCCTTCTACTGAGAAGGCTACGTCTACAATAGACTTGTCAATATGGACACCAACACAGAAGCAGAGACTATCGGGTTAGAGGCTGAAGCTCTTCAAAACAGAGCCACCCGAGAAATCTCCGAGGCCATTCTTGAGATCACAAGTCACTCAGACTTGGTGTCTATGGCTCAGAAGGCCAGGCTTCATATGATGATTAGGTTCCATGATTGGTTCACTCTAAACAGACTCATCCAACATCAATCCTGTGATCAGCTGAACTGAGAAGAGTTGGTGCTCCGTGAACAGATCGGCTACTCAGAGCCTGCGGACATCAGCTTTATAGAAGACCTAAGGGCGGCGATGCTGGAAATGCTCAACGACTTGGTGTCTATGGCTCAGAAGGCCAGGCTTCATATGGTGATTAGGTTCCATGATTGGTTCACTCTAAACAGACTCATCCAACATCAATCCTGTGATCAGCTGAACTACGAAGAGTTGGTGCTCCATGAACAGATCGGCTACTCAGAGCCTGCAGACATCAGCTTTATAGAAGACCTAAGGGCGGCGATGCTGGAAATGCTCAACGACCGCATCCCTTCAGCAGCCGCGCCTTCTGAGTGTTCTGATCCCGATGATCACCCAGTGATGCAGGCCCTGAGAAGCCTGCTAAGAGAACTCAACTGGAGGGGGGTGCTCTACCCTCTGCTGAATTACCTCACATCACTCTTCCTCCAGGTAAGTCGGCAGCTGGAACCTCACAAGCTGCGGACCCAGAACAGCTGCTGCTGGGGTTTGCGTTTGAGGTTGCTCCCAGCTCCAAAGGCCGACAGTCCAGGACAGTGGCCAAGGCCCTGAAGAATCAAGGAGCCCAGAATAGACTCTTGGCCATAGCTGTCCACCAAAGCTAGAAGAAAACAACAACTGCTCATTGTGAGGAAATCAAGGAGGTGAGGACCTCTATTCAAAATTCAGCAGCTCCTGATTTCACTGCCATCCTCAGTAACTCTTTAGCCACTCAGAGAGCAGAGTTTGAAAACCAACAGGCATCATTGGTGGCTGCCCAGAAATCACTTCTAGAGGAATATAAGGCAGCCCACTCCGCACATACAACTACGATCTCTTCATTGAGTCAGGCCACAGAACTCAGAATCCAGTCCATCAAGAAGACCTGTGAAAAGAAAATAGATGCCAAATTCAAATCCATTCAGACGTTGGTTGATTCCTCTCACAAGAAATATAGTGAAGATCTCATCATAGAGAGGAACGACCTTCACCAGAAGTTTGAAACCATGCAGACAACCTTGGACAGGATGGCTACTGTATTAACTGGATTGAACAACAAGGTTGTTCCGGTCCAAACCCCTGGCTCAGCTGATGATGCCAAAAAGGGGGAAAGGATACCTAGGGGGAAGAGATCAGTAATAGGAGCAGCTGGAAGCCAATCAGCACCTACTGACCCCTCAGGAGCAGCAACAGGTTAGGCCCTGGGTGTCTCAAGCGCCAGCGATGTAGAGCGCGCTGAGACTGGCCCAGGTGGCTCAGGACCAAAGGAGCCCAAGGATTCAGCAACCCAAAGTCATGTAGAACATATTAAGGCGGTTGTTGATTTCCTTGAGGAGGACTCAGATGAGGAAGAGACTTATTTGCCTCCTCCAGTGGCGGGTAAAGGAAAGAAAAAGCTTAAACTTCCTACCCTACTGAAGAAAGGGGCTAAAAGATATATCAGCGCTGAAGAACAAGCTCAGATTGAGGCTGATGAAAAGCTTGCCAGGGAGATAGGTGAAGCTAAAGTAGATAACAAACCTAAGAAAGCTCCGGCAAAAGCTAAGACCAAAGTGTCAGGAGGAAGGAAGCTTGGTACTAGGCCTCCTCCAAGCAAGAAGAAAATCGGCGATGAGGCCGACAACGAAAAAGAGAAAGAGGCTGAACAATTAAAGAAGACTGCATCTAATTCTCAGCAATAATCTGAACAGGCTGATCAGCAGCAGCAACAGGAAAGGCCTAGAGCAGAGCCCACAATAGAAGAAATGCTGAACTTTAACATGATTGCCTTGGATAAGAAAGCTAGATATTATCATCTAGAAGAATACAAGCGTCAAGAGGCTCTTGCGAAGGAAAAGAGGCTGCCGAGGCGGCCGAGAGAAGCGAGAGATTGAAGCCCGGGCCACCACCGCCAAAGGATCTCGAGATCCCGTACAAGTATAGGCGAGGCAAGAAGCCTACGATTAGAAGATGCACGAGATGGCCAAGGGTGGATAAATGGATGCCATGGGAAAGGACTCGAAGTGGGAGCAAGCGAAGGCCGAATTTATCAAGAGGTACTATGTGAGGAGATATTGGCCTGATATGCACAAGAACCAAGCCTTTGCTGAATAGCTACTCATAAGCGAACCAGAGATATATGACATAGTACAGAAGGCCATTAATGACAAGGAAGATGTTCAGGTCCTTGTTCCCAGACCTCTTCCCCCTCCTCAGAAGCTCGATGGCTCACTATACACGAGGAGTTATTAAAGGAGAAGTCGAGAAAAGCTATCTTAGCTTTGGAACTTGATGAGACCGATCCTGGCGATGTCTTTGAAGATTCAGAAGCTTCGAAAGGACACCTTTCTGATGTATGAACTACCTTTGCCAGAATAAAAGTCAAAAGATTTTAAGGTAAGGATCCAGATATTCAAGAGATAGCTTCTAACCTTTATTTTGTTTTTTAGAATAGCAAGTGATGTAATGTATTGAACTTCATTCATATATAAAACATCTTTGTTGTTTGGCCCGACAATATCTTATTGTCTTCATGGCCTGTCTGTTATTTAAGATTAACACTCAGAATTACTTAAGTGATTACTGACTTACACACTCACTGCTTATATCTGTGTTTGTGTGTTTTTACTTAGATTGATAGACTCTATTTGTTTGAGTATGGGGGAAATGGTTACTTGGAGGAAATTGTTGTTAGAATTTTGTAATAGGTTCTGATACTTCTTCCTGTATCCCTCAGTAGATTAGAACTGGATGAACAACTCCACTGATTCTACTTGTAATATTTGTACGGAGCTTGTATCTGATAGTTTGTAATGTTAGGTTTTGGCATCATCAAATAGGGGGAAATTGTTGGGAGATGATTCAATAGTATATTTGTTAGAAGATTTAAATGATCCCAAAACCCAAATTTGATTGGTGAACCACTGAGTTATAATAGTAATGCCTTTGTCTCTGAGAGTTTCAGACTCAGTAGACATTCCTTCCGCATGGTTCAGGCTCAGAGTTCTGTCTGCTGACCCTTCAGTAGACTATCCACCTCAGTACCATGGAGTGAAGACTCAGTAGTGCTGGACTTAGCAGGAGCAGCATACTGAAAGGAGTCAGTAGAACTAGACTCAGCAGGAGCAGTTCACTGAACTCAGAGTCGACCTTCAGTAGAGTTGCAGTCAGCAGGAGTATACTACTGAACCCCAGGTCAGACTCAGCAACATCCTGACAGTCTCATTAGCAGTCAGATGATCTTACAAGTTAAATCAGTAGAGTCATATGAGGTAATCAGAGAAGTCAGCTTCAGATCTGCATAGAAGTCTGTTTGTCTCAACAACTTTCTACGCCTCGACCAATGACGAGCAGCCAGCTGTCAAAGTTCTGATTAAAGCTGCAAGTCATCCTCTTTCCAGATATGGAGGAGAAAGACTCTGTCAGATTCCTTGAAAGAGCCGTTAGCTACCCAAAAGAGAGTGACACATGGATCGACGTCTCACACGGATCTTTTCATGGCTCACCTCTATAAATAGAGGGAAATCAAATCGAAGAAGAACATCGAAAATACAAGAACACATGAGCGATTTGAGCAAATATTTACAGACTTAAGCTTTCCGCAAGAACTTCAGAGAAACACTTCAAGCGAAAGGCAATATACTTGCTCAAGGGAACCAAGCTAAATTAGAATCAATAGCCTCTAGTATCCAAGTGATTGAACACGAACCCAGAGAGCTTATTCCTCACTGTTCGTCACTCTAGAAGCCACCTTCTTCTTCCCTTCCCTCTAACCTAAGCTCCATTGAATATATCCATAGCTTAGATCGAAGGAGTTCATCCATGAACTGTTCTTACATGTTACTTCAATTTTATACTTGTAAATTGAGACTTGCTCAGTATAATCCTCAAGACCAGTGTTTGTCCAGTGCACAAACCGACTGAGATAAACTCAGTATAATAAAATAGCCTCCAGATCTTTTTGGGACAGTGGACGTAGGATTGTTGACATCCGAACCCCTTTAAAATCGTTGTGTTCTATTTTTACTGTTGCATTGATTACTATTCATACTGAAAACTATCTTACAAAATCATTGTGTTTGAGCAAAAAAGCTTAACAGATTGCACTAGTATACTGAAACTGTTTTAATAAATACGTTTTCAAACTGAACTGAATTGGGCCTACACATTTACGTACTCTACAAAACTCTTACTGAACGGTACTGAATTCTGACATCAGTCAGCTAGCATGCCTCAGTATAGTCAGTCACTCTGTCCACGCGATCCAGAACAGCATACTTGGTCTACTGAACTTGTTCAGCAAGGCACTCTCGTGAATAGGTCTGTTCACATTTTAAGTTGAGAAAGTTTTCAGGTGTGTTCACCCCCCCCCGTCTACACCTGAACGTTATCGCTGGACCAACAGAAAAAATCTCATAAAAATCTACACCCTTTTAATAGACTAAATCCCTTCACAACTAATCTTACCTTGTACATCGGTCGTGAAGATTGTTCTTAAGTCTTCAGCTTGTATACCCATTTATTATTTAGAGCTCTCCTGCCCTTAGGCAACTTCACCAAGTCATAGGTGTGATTTTCATGCAAAGATACCATCTCTTCTTGCATGGCCTGCAACCATTCTTCTTTCTTTTCATGCTCAAGAGCCTCACTATAACACTCTGGCTCTCCTCCATCAATCAAAAAATATACTCGTTAGGATTGTACCTACTAGAAGGTCTCTTTTCTCCGGTAGATCTCCTAACTTCATCATGAACTGGTGATGGAGTTTGCATTTCACTTCCCTCGGGTTTATCAGAAACAGTTTCATCACCATTTATACTCTCCTTGCTCCGATTCAGCTCCCCTGTGATCAGAATCGACTAGTTCTGGGACTGAATCTGCAATAGAAATCTCATCTGAAAACATCTGATTCTTTTCTGTTTTCAATTTCTTGAATAGTCTGGTCTTCGAGGAAGACAACATCTTTGCTTCTGATAACCTTCTTTGTAACTTGGATCATACAATCTGTAGCCAAACTCTTCATTTCCATGACCCAAGAAGATATACTGCTTTAATTTCACATCAAGTTTTGCTCTTTCATCTTTAGGAATATGGACAAACGCCTGACAACCAAAGACTCTAAAATACTTGAAAGACACTTCTTTCCCTTTCCAAACGCTCTCTGGAATTAATCAGATCAACAACAGTCCTCAAAGACTCAGCCTAAAATGACATATGCAACTTCACATTAGATAGCATGCATCTAATACGCTCAATAATAGATATGTTCATCCTCTCCGCAATACCATTTTCCTAAGGAGTCTTTGGAACTGTCTTCTCAAGTATTATTCCCTTTGATTTGTAATATGGATTTGTTCGGCTCTCTGCGTGCATGAAAAAACTCTAATCATCCCTCTATTTATAGAGAAGAGATTAGGAAAGATCCGTTGGAGACGATGATCCCTTTATCTCACTCTTTTGGTAGCTAACGGCTCTTTTGAAAAAAGGTGACAGTGTCCTTTCCCTCCTTTTCAGGAAAGTTGTTGACTTGCAGCTTTAGCAGGTAAGGACAGGTGTTGGCTTTTCATTTGCCGAGGTTTTGCAGAGTAGTTGAGACAGAACATACTTCGAGGCATAATGAAGCTGACTTCTCTCTTCCTCGTATTTGACTATGCTAATTGTTGTTCAAAAGATCGACGGTTCGGAAGGCATGCTGCCGTTAGAGTACGATCCCGTAGAGAGTACCGAATTTACTCTACCGAAGGTCGGCTCTTAGTTCGATAAACTACTCCTGCGAGTTCGGTTCACCGAGTCTTTCGAAAGCTTGCTCTGCGAGTCCGATCACATCTTGAGTCTTCTACATCCGGTCTTGAGGCCGATAATCTCCCGGCCTCTGAACCGGTGCAGAGTGTCTCCCGAGTCCGAATCCTCGGAGACAAAAACAATTACAAAGGAATGGTTCACCAATCAAATAGGGTTTTGGGATCTTCAAATCTTCATGGGATCACTCGGGGTATAAACTGCGAGTGCATTTCGATACGGAAGATAGAATCATTTCCCACTATGTAAAACCGTGCTGAGGACTGAATCATCACCCAACACAAAAGATCGGAGTTTCGGAGGAAAATGGTTTCACTTAAGGCACAGAGTAAAGGCATACAATAAACTCATGAACCTTGGTCCGGAACGGTGGGCCCTCTCACATTGCTCTTCGCGTCGTTACTGCTTTTTGACGTCAAATTACACTGAGTCATTCAACAAGAGGTTATTGTGGGGGTCTGTCGATATGTTCCCTAATTGATATCTTGTGGTTCATCATAGAGAGTTGGTTCAACGAGAGATGGTCGAACATGAATGCACACGATCATGGCCTAGTCGAGTTTGCAAAAAAAAATTGCACAAGCAGATTTAATTAGGACGCACATCCAGTGGCGACTATTAGCGATCATTTTTTCATAGTCAACAATGGAGAACAAGATTTCAAACTACAGTTAGGGACATGGAGTTGCCAATGTCGGAAATTCAAATATGACCTTATTCCATGCGACCACGTTGCAACCACTATTATGTAAATATTCAGTAGTTTTAACCCATTACCTTATATATTGTTTCTATTATAACTATACAAAAAAAAATCACCGACGTCATAGCAACAACGATATGTATGACTTCATATCAATTTTCTACAGTACAACTGATCATTAATATTTATATAATCACTAGTTTCATTCGCTACCTACACATCGGCTCTGGAAAATACCGGAAGAAATATCAAATTTACCAACTGTATTTCCTTTATTAGCGAGAAGATACACCGGTCGACAAAAGTCAAACCATACAGATCTGGGATAGAGGAAGGCGCTGGTAGTAGAGCTAGGGGATCAAAGAAGTGTGGCATCTTACAAGAGCTTGGTCATACCATGAGGACTTGTTCTACCAGAGGGACACAAGAGTGATCTTACGACGTCTAATCAAGGATCAAAGACCCCTAATGTTGTTTCTGAAATGATTTCTCAATGTTTTAATATTTCTATGTTCAAGACCAACGATGTCTAATCGAGGGCCAATGGCCCCTAATGTTGTTTCTGAAATGATTTTCCATATGGATTCATATTTATACATAGCTATTGTATATAAATCCAATAATTATTATATTTTTCCATGCATGCAACTTATTCCATATTGAATGTATCTCCGAACAATACAAAGACCTAAGATATGATTACCACTTCATATAACCTTTAAGTCACAGAAGTATCCTGATCTCCACACATAAACTATGTATAGCCGTAAATATTTAGTAAAATACAATGAACGGAGAGATATGAAGTAGCACTGCATGAGAAATATGATTACTATTGACTAGCATTTCTAAGTCATTTAAGAATCTTCTTTCTCCATATAATAGAAATATAGAGCCATAAGTGTTGAACCACAAAACCTTGAGAAAAACCATGAACGAAGAAATATGAGGTAATAATAGAGAAAAAAAATATATCCACACGAAAACCCCCTAGCTAAGAACAAACAAAAGATGAAGGCACCTCATCCTACCCATCAGCAATATGACAAGAACATCAGCACCAGATCACCCCAGTTCAGTCAAGGGGGAACCAGCAAAGCAAAGGGGGCTGATCAGTATGGACCTCCTCGACTGACACATCCAGCTCAGTATGGGTCATATTACTATGATCCATTAGTTAGGAGAGGACCCAAAAGTCAGAAAAAGAAGAAAGCGTGCGAGAAGGCAAAGGTCGGCCGATCCACCCACTCGAGAAGATCCGGACTCCCGAACACGAAAAGCCTCGAAGTCGGCGGTAACTCGGTCCAGTGGTTAAATATGTTGACACAAGTGGAAAGAAAGCGTGCGAGACCACCGGGGTCGTGAGACAGATATGGGTTACCAAAACTAACATCTAAGGACCCAAAATAAAAAATAAAGGGTACCTAAATATAATTCTATTTTGCAGGTGCAGAAGGACCCTTGGTATGTGGACAGCGGATGCTCAAGACATATGACGTACCAAAAGGACTTGCTGAAGAATTATACTACTGAAGAAGGACCCCGAATCGAGTTTGGAGACAATGCTAAAGGCTACACCGGAGGCTATGGAACACTCGGCATTGGAGGCACTGCGAGTTCAAGAGTATCATATGTTGAAGGACTTCAGCATAATCTTCTCTCTATTAGTCAATTTTGTGACAACTTGAATAGAGTGATTTTTTACGCTGGTTTCTGTAATGTTATTGATAAATCTATAGGGAAAACAGTGTTATCAGGTTTGTCCAAGAAGAATATCTATGTAGCTGACTGGAACTCAGCTGAACCTGAAGCCTGTTTGTTGGCGAAGAATGACAACAGAACGGGATGGCTTTGGCACAGAACACTTAGCCATCTCAACTTCAAAACGCTCAACAAATTGCCTAGAAACACTCTAGCAAGAGGACTGCCGAATGAAGTATTCAGCAAGGACCGCCAGTTCCATCTCCTTCCACTGATGGAATCCTTCAGCTGCTACATATGGATTTGTTCGGTCCAGTCTCTCCGGTGACGATCAGAGGCAAGAAGTATGCATTAGTGGTCATTGATGACTACTCGCGCTACACATGGGTCATATTTATTGCCAACAAGTCTGACGTCAAAATAGAGTTACCAACGCTTCTGAAAAGGCTCAGTGTCGAGAAAAACACCAAGATTGTCAAAATACGTTCTAACAGAGGAACTGAGTTCCTTAATTTCATGGTGGAGGAGTTCTGCAAAGCAGAAGGAATAGAGCATGAGACGTCTGTTGCACGCACGCCTCAACAAAATGGGGTTGCTGAGAGGAAGAATTAAACACTCAAAGAAGCAGCAAGAACCCTACTCGCAGACTCAGGACTCCCAACCAAATTACGGGCGGAAGCTACCGTCTTGCATGTTACACTCGGAAGCCGATCTCTACCGACAAAGCGGCATAAGAAGACACCATATGAACTATGGAACGGTAGGAAGCCTTCTCTATCTTATTTCCATATTTTTTGGGTGCTCGTGCTTTATCCACAATAATGGGAAAGAGCAGCTGAAGACTTTCGATAGCAAGTCAGATCGGGGAGTGTCCTTAGGATACTCTCGGGTCGGTAAAGCTTTCAGAGTCTTTAACTATCGGACTCTTTGTGTGGAGGAAAGCCCTCATGTTGTTTTTAATGAGTTTGCCTGCGAACACGGGAGCGAGAAACTACGAACTACGAATACGAGGACATCACTAGCGGCTACGGGATCGAACACTAAAAGATAAAGTCAAAAAGATCTAGCTATGTTGGAATGATGATTCGATGAGGAGCGAAGACAAGTCTGCGAATCTCGGCCCGGTGCGAGAAATAGGCTGAGCAGTTGACTCTCCAGAACAAAGTCAATCCTAGGTAACTCAGGTCGATGAAGAAACCCCAGTGGTAACTGAGACCTCTACTGAGAATAATAATTCAGGGGGAACTAATGATGTTCCTGAGCTAAATGCCCCTAAACCTGGTGACTCAGTAGATCACACTCTTGTAACTGAATTGCTTTAATCTCATAATAGTACAACTGAATTGCTTCAATCTCAGATGAAGAGTTGAGACATCGTAGATCGTGGCTGGATGCTCATACTTCTGACCTAATTATTGGAGATCCTTCAGCAAGCGTAAAGACAAGATCCAGATTCTGTCAGGGAGAAAGCGCCTTATATTCACGCTTCTTGTCTCTTGAAGAACCTTAGTCGGTTGAGGACGCCTGAAAGACGCCGGCCGGATCATAGCCATGCGGGAGGAGATGAATCGGTTCACGAGAAACGAAGTTTGGGAGCTTGTTGCAGGGACCCGACATCGGCATGTGATTGGAACTAAATGGGTCTTCAAGAACAAGCATGATGAAAACAATGTCATAGTAAGGAACAAAGCAAGACTCGTGGAAAAAGGCTACTGTCAAGCGGAAGGGATAGATTTCGATGAAACGTTTGCTCCAGTTGCAAGATTGGAGGCAATCAGACCATTCCTAGCCTACGCAACACATCAAATGGATGTGAAGTACGCTTTTACGAATGGCGTCTTTGAAAGAAGAAGTCTATGTGGAACAGCCTCCCGGCTTTCAGCAGGGAAATCAAGTATACAGACTCAGAAAGGCTCTGTATGGGTTAAAACAAGCACCCAGGGCTTGGTACGATACCCTATCTGAGTTTCTTCTTCAGAAAGGTTTTTAGAAGGGCACAGTAGACCGCACTTTATTCAGCATTCGACTGGAAGACGACCTGTGCTTGTGTAGATCTATGTAGATGACATCATCTTCGGCTCGAAGAACGTCATCATGTGTCAGCAGTTTGAGAAAATGATGAAGGATAAGTTCTAGATGTCAATGATGGGAGAGATGAACTATTTCCTCGGCTTTCAAGTCAAACAATCTGAGAAGGGGACGTTCATCAATCAAGGGAAATATACTCAAGACCTCATCAAGAGATTCGGTTGTGTATCCGGCAAACCAACCAAGATCCCGATGAACACAAATATGAAGATCGATCTTGATAAAGAGGAGTATCGGTAGACCAAACTGAATTTCATGCTATAATTGGTTCTTTATTATACTTAACGACTACACGTCGACATAACTTATGCTTGAATGTAGAGACAACAACCAACTACACGAGGTATCGGTGACTACGATGTTCGGTGACGGTAGCCTATAGAACAATTCCTTGCATTTATGATGAGATTCGACATCGCATTCAATGCTTTAAGAAATGTCATTTAATTTTTAACGGATCATATTTAATACGCGACATTCTATGTACAAGCATCTTCGAACTACGCCACGCATTTAATTCATGTCGTATCAAGTTACTACTTAGGCTATTTACAAGCGGCTTTTGACTTAGGCGGCTAATTTGATCATTGCCTATTTTATAAAACTTAATCCTAGCCGTCCATCTAAAAGGCGCGTTCAAGCTGAACCATTAATCTTTAGCTGTTCATCTTCTCTAGGATACATATATTCGAGTTCAAATCTTTGACATCATCATTCCATATCCGCTATATCTCAAAAACCCGAGATTTTTGCGATAATTACTTCCTTTCTATCAAAATTCTCTCCAAAATATTTAGAAAATCTTTTGGTAATTCTTCAATGATTATTAAGTATCGTATGATCTTTATTTCTCTTATATGTTAATCGATCTTGACTGTCTTTGTGTATGCGAGATTACAAAAATGACATGAATTCAAGTAGGTGCTCCGTGGAGACATGCAAGAGATCCTCGAGAAGGATCGAGTACGGTGTGAACCGGTCATGGAGTTCGATGAGTGCAATACTGGATTTTATGGAGGAGATATTCTACGCACTCGAGAGAAATAGGTCTTGAAGGATTTCGACCGGGAGGCCGATTTTCTTTCTTCCGCGCCATGTCGCCAAGATCTACTCCAACAATGATTCAGTAGATGGAGATATTAGAGGAAGATTCGTCATCCATCCAGTACACGACCCCTCACGAAACGCGATTGAAGTGATGCAGATGTCCATCCGCGAAGCCCTTCGAGAAGCTTCAACCTCCCCAACTCAAGACCACAAGCACACTCATCTACAAAGATGACTTAATGGATGAATACCTCGTCTGAGTTCTCACGGAAAGCCAACCGTTTTTGAGCTGCTTTTCCCAAGAACGCTATGCTCCCTCGAGTATAGAGCACTAGCTTACATTGTGACTCGATTCTTTGACGAGTCAAGAAGGCTCGTTTGACCGGGTATCTAGGCCCCGAACTACAGCGATGATGGCAATATATGAGCGGGCTAAGATCAATCGGGACGTAATTTTTCATCAAAAGAATTCACCCTGCCAGTCGACCAAATTTGATAAAGCATCTAACCAGGTGAGCGCCAAAGGAAAGATCCTCTATGGACTCAAACTCTCGGTGATGATAGAGGATTTACGCAAATCGACAAAGTCACCTACGCGACAAACAATACTTCAACGTAAAGAAAGTCGGATTTCCAAATAGGTCGGTAGCCGCTTCAACGGATCGGCTCGGGGCTCTGCACCTACGAGTGGGACTCAGCGGACCTCGACAGAAGAAGAAGAGGTCCCCACCGAAATCCACACAAAAGACGCCAACTAGAAAGTGAAGAGGGTCGGCCGGGTTGCGCCAGCCGAAACTACGGTGGAAACGAGAGGCCGTCGTTGCTCGGCCACCACTTGGTGAGAGACGAGCACGAGTCTTACGAGCGGACTCAATCGGTGGAGAAGATCGTCTCCACCGAATATGTAGGAGACAATGGACCAAGGGGTCCAGCTGAAGAGATGCATCGAAGTCCACACTAAAAGAAGTCCAAACTCGGGATAGCCCCCTCGGACGTCCCTCCACTCAGCCAGTATCCTTATTCTTTGAGAAACAGCGTCTCCTATCGAAGTAGAGAGCTCGAGGCGCCTTAGTAGAAGAATCCGTAGGGATGGAAGCCTCGGGCGCTCATATCTAGAGCCTCCCGGGAGATTCTTTGAGATGATCTGGGAGATCGCCGGCCACTCGAGACCTTGTTACATTAGCGAGGCGGGCGAGGCTCCATATGCGATCGAGGTTCCAAGAATAGCCCAATCCGAAGCGCCTTGTCCTCTACCATACGTGAACAGCTACATGAAGAAGAGGCTGGCGATAAGAGAGAAGATTGGCTACTCGGAGCCATCTCGACCTCGGCACGCTCGAGGATCGAGGGCGGCTATGCTCGCATTCTTTGAATGAGAGACAACCCGTCTCGGCACCCGCACCCTCGAGATGGGTCGACCCCGATAGTCGGGACCCGCCCCCATGATTCAGGACACGAGAAGCCGATGAGGGAACTTCAACGGAGGACAAGGATGCCCCCTGCATCTCTTGGCGACCCTCCACTCGGCATCCTTGGTCACAGACGGAGCGATGGTTGGTACTTCGAGGCGGTGATCCACGCTCGGCTTCTTCTCCCAATGCGCTTCAAGTAGCACCCGCCCCAATGATCCGTCGCTCAAAAAACAATGGCCAGGGCACTGAAGGATCAAGGCACACAGAATCGCCTTCTTGCCCGTGTCGTCCACAAAACTTGGCGGCAAACCACTGAGGCACAGAGTGCAGAGCTGCAGGGACTCCGTTCAGCCATTTCTTCATCTCAGGTCCATGACTTCTCCAGCATTCTGACGAATGCCTTAGCTTCACAGAAAGCTAAATTCGAGGCTCAGCTTAAGACTATTCAGGAAGGCCAGGATCAATTGCTGAATCAATACAAGGCCGCTCAAACCGCTCATACTGAATCAGTTGCAGCCACCTCTCAAGGCCGCTCAAACCGCTCATCGATGACTACAAGAGCGTATTTCTTTCCTCTGATCGTCACTGGATTGACTGGCCCTAATAAGTCCATATGCAGCAATTGAAGGATTCCATCAGTGGAAGGTGACGGAATAGGCAGATTGCTTGACTTTGTGTGCTTCCCCTTCAGACATGCTTCACAATTCTTGTGTCTTTTGAATACTTCGTTGGGCAGTCCTCTGACTTTAGCATCACGTGCTAGGTTGTTCATTGTCTTGAAGTTTAGATAGCTTAGTCGTCTATGCCACTGCCATGATGTTTTGTCATATGACCTCGTATGTGCTAGCAAGCAAGCTTCAGGTTCGGCGGTATTCCATTTAGCATAGTATATGTTCCTTTGCCGTGATCCCCAATAACACGATTTTTCCTGTAGATTTATCAAGAACATCACAAAAACTTGCGTCAAAAGTCACTTTATTGAAGTTATCACAGAATTGACTGACAGAAAGGAGATTATGTTGAAGTCCTTCAACATAAGATACTCTAGGAACTATTGCAGTCCCTATTTTAAATGTATTGTATCCCCTTGAATAGCCTTTGGAGTTATCACTAAAACTCAATTCTGGCTCCATCTTGTTGAACGTAGTCGGTCGGTAGGCTCTTTTGATGTGTCATATGTCTTGAGCATCATTTGTCGAAAATCCGATGGTCCTTTAGCACCTACAAAACAAAAAGCAGTTCGGGTACACTTTGGGTTCGGCTTGGGTCTTTAATTGTTAGATTTCGGGATCCAAACTTGTCCGAAAGCCACGATGGCTTCGAGACTTCTTCTTCCCCCTTGTTGTCGATAACTTTCTCCACTTGAATTTAAGTAGGCGACTTCTTAAACTTTTGAGGTTCAAATTTCTTCTTCTTCGAACCTTAGGGCTTTTAACTCTTGGCTCATAGTAGTACGAAGCGTACTGAGCTGGATGAGTCAGCTGTTGGTGGCCATAATGTTCAGCCCACCTCACCTTCTTGGTTTCCCTAGAGTTTGCTCTTGGTGTCTTGGGACTAGAACCATGGGTCATCTTCTTGTTGCTAGGCTAGGGTGCTTGAATTTTCTGTTTGTTCTTTGCACGAGGGGGTTGTGTAGTACGCATCTTTGAGTTACCCCTTGGACAAACCTATCGGCCCGACTTGGTAGAGCTCCTCGTCTGAAATGGAGGCTTCAAATGTATAACCAAGTCCTTTCTTGGTGGAATATGGTCTTTGAGATCGTAGCAGCTTCTCCAACTTCTCCTTGGCTCCAATGTATTGCTCTGTGGTCAAGGTTCTCCACACTTCATCACTTTTCCTCGGAGCTTCATATTACATTACGGCTTGTGTGAGATTTCCTTAAGATTAGCAATTTCGAGTCTCTTTCTCGAGACGTCTTTGGTCAACACTGAGATATGTGCTTCTCGATCTTGAGACTTAGTCATCAGAGAGTTAATCACTTCCTTCGGTCTCAGAACAAGTCCTTCAGACTCAGTAGAGTCCTGACTTCTCTTTGAGAGTCTCTGATTTTCTGCTTTCAGGATATCCATCTCCCGAATCGTCTTCTTGAGCCGTGGCTCATCTCGAATTTGCTCTTCAAGCAAATCTTCATACGCAAGAACCTCATCCGGCGGTTCTCCCTCTGCAGAGCTTGTGTCGTGTGTGCACGGTGAAGAGGGGGCATATAATGGGTTCAGAATTTACCTCAGCCTCTTCTCCGGCCATTTGACACGGTTCAACATCTTCTGTCTCGATTGCTATGAATGGGGCATCGTCATCAGACGATTCCATGAACAGTTCCTCATCACTTGAGCAATCGAACAACTCTACATCTTTGTAGGCTTGCCGCTTCTTGATGAACTTGTCGCGTCAGGCTTGCCTTTCAGTTCTTTCGATTCTTTGAGAGTTCGGGACATTAAATCTTGCTTTTTGTAGTTGTAACATGCGAGCTTACGCCATCCCTTCTAGATGTGTCTTTTTTGTTCGACGGGAGCGGCTTCGGGGTTCTGCAATCGGTAGAGATTTAGTTTCACTTTTCGAGCGATTATTTTCTCTCTTACCTTCATATTTTTGGGAAGCCTTTTTCATCTTCCTTATGAATATCTCCTTCTCCTTCTGGTATTTCACAGCAAGGAGAGCATACTTCTCAACCAAGTTGTCAGCAGTAGGTATAGTTACTGAGCTTCAGGCGACGGGATTGTTCTTTGAGGGACTTGCTCCGGGAGTGCTGGCTGATGCCTTATATGTATGATTTATTGGCACTTCAGCTTCAGCACCGGGGGTGTGTGGAAGGTTGAATTCGAACTCCTCCGGTTTTAGCTCTGTAAACACATAATCAGGAGTAAAAGAATTTAAGTCAGATCTCCTCATACACGTAGCAAAAGAATACCACTTGGGCTTGCTAAGAGCCGCTTAGAATCTTTGTGTTGGTCTCCTTGTTGCTTGAAAGTTTTCCCCGGTCCGTTGATGATGTTGATCTGGTTTGTGAATCGAGCACTGAAATCATCTATGGACTCCCCAGGAAGCATAGCGAATGCCTCGAGTTTCGGTAGCTCTAACTCCAGTTTGTTCTGTTTGATCTGTGGAGTTCCTTGGCTCGATGCTGCGAGAGCATCCATAGCTCCTTTATAGTCTTGCAATCATGTACTCTCCTAGAGATATGAGTCACCGAGTGTCATCAGTATTGCGTTTTGAGCAACTCGGACGAGATTATGCAGTTTCTTCTCCTAAAGAGTGAAGAGGCTCTTGTTCTTACCTCTTGGCGACCTTCGGGCTGGTTCTGCCACCTGTTGTTCCGCCTAATGCAAGTACGACTGAGTCGATCATCAGAAAAATAGGTCCTTTCTCTAGGACATCGGTCATGCTGTCGTGCATTGATGTTAAATGTGGCTCCATCCTCACTCGCCATATCGCGTAGTTCTTTGTCGAGAACATGGGTAATGTCCTAATCCCTGAAATATCAGCCATTGAAAAAGACAGGATATATGATGCAATGAAGAGATGCAAGATGCAGTGAAAACGGGTTTTTCTAGGTTCTTTGTTCCAGATAGACCAGTACTCAGAAAACGATGATCAGAAAGAACAACGCTCTGATACCAATTGTTGGTCTGAGGCGTGCTTCGATTGTGAGGGGGGGTGAATACACACTGAATACAAATTCTTTTCTCAAACGTGAAAGTTAGCTCTAGGCCGAGTTTGCTACCGGAGCGAGTCGAGCCGGATATGCTTTCGGATCGCGTGGGCAAAGATTTGTTCTATCGAGTTATGCTCTACCGACTTATGTCAGTCGAGACGATCGTTCGATATCGGAGTTGTGTGCGGAAGTGTAGGCCCCATTAAACGTCTCGGTTGGAAAATCGGTTTTATGCTTGAGTTTGATGAAATACATTTTTAATGCAATATGATACGTTAAGGAAACCAATATATCAACAAAAGCAGTTTTTAATGTGGTTCGGACACGCCTGGGTCCTACGTCCCATTGTCCGACCCAAAAGCGGGATACTTGTCATATTCATCCCGAGCAAGTCTCAATGATCTATTCTTAAGACGAGATACAAACTTGATGCTTATATCGAGCAAGTTCTCGGTGATCTATTCATAGGACGATTCTCTACTTATAATCGTAGTGACTTTTACAAGGGTTTCAAACTTAAAGAGTTTGAGGCGTCTCCAACTATGAGGAAGTTCTTACAATAAAAATGTTTTCACAAGAATGTGAACTCCCTCGAGGTTTCTAAGCTATGAGTATTACAATGTAGCATGCTTATATAAGAGAAGGGGAACAAATATTCTCTAGAGAGAAGAACTAAAAGATTCTAATCTAAGTCCAAGTTCTTCACTGGGTATGTAGTGAGTTTGCTTGAGATCGTTGTGCGTTGAAAGCTTTTGGTTCCCGATGTCTTTCTACATGAAGACTCTCCTCTATATGTAGTCATCGATTGTGAATAGATCTGTTGGAGAGGGGTCTAACCACGTGTCAAAATGACATGGAAAACGGCTACTAAAATTTGAACGTTGATGAGTAGGTGCACTATCTTTTTCACTCTCGGAGCAGCTTTTGTCGGGAACGGGTAAAGTGTTGTCGGCTCCGTATTGGTCGAGGTAGATTGATATGTGAGGCTTGTCGAAGCATCAAGGTTGACTCCCTCTGAATTCTCGGACCTTCAAGTAGTGACTTCCTATTGACGTTCTTATGAGCATTCGGTGCGTGGACACGAATTCTGTGCGGGTCGGTTGGTGGTCGGCTGACCAACTGACTTCTTCGATCCTAAGTTCATCAGCTGAGTGCACGGTCTTCTATTGAACTCCGCAGCTACTGAAATCTTGTCTACTAAGTTCCTAACATGCTGAACTCAAACTAAGCTATTACATAATCGAAGGTTCATCATTCAGCTAGGGGTTTTGGGATCTTCAAATCTATAAAAAATAGTCTATTGAATCTTCATCCAAACATGAACAATTGATGATGAGCTACAAACTTATTTCCACTATTTTCGTGTGGATATTTTCTATCAGGTATTTTATTTTTATCTATCGTATTTTGAATATTAAATAATTTATTCTACAAACTTAATGTTCTTTGCATGATGCTAGGTTGTTGATATTCTTTCTAATGAAATGAATGAGCGATTTACTAAGTCAAACTCGAAGTTTCTTATGTGCATAATATGCGTTGATCCTAGAGAATCATTTCAAGATTTTGATGGTGAGAAGTTATTAAGTCTTGCTGAGTTATACTCAGAAGATTTTTTGGCACCGACATTGTTGGTCCGGAGACGAAAAGTCGGGTGTAGAGGGGGGTGAATACACACTGAGCTCTGTTTCTTTTTCTCGGTGAAGGTCGGTGAAGGCGATGTTTGCAAGCGATGAACAATGCCAAGTAAGCCTTCGATCACTTGGGGTCAAAGTGAGTCGGCTTCCGAGCTCTTCTGCGGCCCGATGTCGGTATTACGAAACTTCCGATCAGCATAGTGCGGATAAGTGTTAGGCCGGAGTCGTCTCTTTTGAAAACGCGTTTTTGCAAGTTAAATCTTTTAGCGTGCACTTTTATAAAAATACGTTTTATGCAAACTTATGATTTTCAAGTCAGTTGAATGCTATGCAATAAAACGTAGTAAATGAACACAGCGATTTAACGTGGTTCGGATACGCAAGATCCCTACGTCCACGGTCTTGAACAAGGCGGGAGAACTTGTTGATTATTCGAGCAAGCCTCGGCGGGGATCTTGTTGCGGCTGGGACAGTTCCCTCTAAGTTATAGTCCTTAGCGACTTTACAATCAAACCTAAGTTTAGAAGGGAGGGAATATTCTCAAGCGAGAAGGAGTTCTTACAACAAGAACAATTCACTAAATGTGAACTCCTTCGGATCTAAGCTATGAATCTAGCGATGAGCTTAGTCACAGAAGATAGGGATCAAAGTGCTCACAGAGATGAACTACAAGAAGTGTTCTATGAAAACTAGTTCGTCTCGGATAAGCTTGAAGGTTCTAGACCGTTGTGAGTTTGAATGATTTCCCTTGATTTCGCGTATATTCCTCTTGCCGAAATCTTCAAATCCTTCTCTATTTATAGTTGTGAGTTGTGACATATGTCGGTTGGAGACGAGCGATGCCACGTGTCACAAGCGTCCAAAGAAAACGGCCACTATTGATTTTGTTGCGACGGGCGGTTAATGCGGCGTTCATGAGAGCTGACTTTCTTGTGTAGAGTAGGTAAGCGTTGTCGGCTTCTCATTGGTCGAGGTTTGTAGTTGGTGAGTGTCGAGTTGACCGTTGAAACTACCTCGTATGTCTTCTGGCGAACATTTGAAGGGACTTTTAGTGCTTTGGGTCGCTTTCTATCGGATACGGATGCTTGAAAGTGTCTGTCTTCTTCGGGTGAGTCGTCGGCCGATAAAGTGAGCTTCGATGAGTCGGTTATTCGGTGAAGGTATCTTGCATCCGGGCTTGGTTCTTCTACCGATGACCATCGGCTTGTAGAGAATGCTTCCTGCGAGGTCCGGTCGGCGATGCGGGATCTTCAACGAGTTTGATATCAGCTGGCGACGAAGAATGCTGGCGATTACACCGATGACGTGGGGTTACGAAAAGTATCTTGGCGGGAAGATCGGTTCAACAACTACCCCGTACGGGGACTTAGACAAAAATAATAAGCATTACATCAAGTCCCAACTTTATCATCGGCTAATCCCATCGACACCTAATCTCCCGATATCAGCTCGGTTTTGGGATCTTCAATTCCATAGTACTAATATGATTTCCCAATTTCTTTTA
>CM054807.1:10902218-10931790 GCA_028984105.1 Lavandula angustifolia
CGCTAGCCGAATCCGTATTCGCAGAACTTTCGCAGAGCTAGGTTCTGCTGACCCTACCGACTCCAAAGAAGAGGTTTCGGGAGAGGAGCATTCAAAGAAGGGGAATGTTCACTCCCGCACTAAGTAAACTCAAGACGTAGAGACTCAAAGAACCATCTACACGAGGTATCACCGACTACGATGTTCACCGACAAGTTTGTGTATCTCTACTCGCAGTAACTAATAGAACCGTAATAAGCATTTATTGCTCGAATCGCCGTATTTAATATCTCAAGGATTGTCATTTAATATTAACGACTTACATTTAATGCACGACATTCCATGCATAAGTATGATGAACTCTGCCACGCATTTAATGCATTTCGTATCATAGTTACTACTTAGGCAAGTTACAACTGGCTTTTAACTTCGGCGGCTTTGTGATCATTACCTATAATATACTATTTAATCTTGACCGTTCATCTCATAAAGCAAGTTTAAACTCGGCCATTGATCGATAACTCTTCATCTTCACGTAGATATATATTTTCGATCATATCTTAGAAACCGCCATTAGCATACTTTACTCCAAAAAATCTGAGATCTTCCTAGCAAACCCTACTTGCATATTTCTTAAACGCTCAATTTTTCATTGGTATGATTATTAGATCTGTCACGATAACCTTCTTTTTCAGCATCGGTATACTAACTATTTTATCAAACTCGATACTGATAAATTCTTCTTGTTACATATAATGGCGAGTTCAAACGTCTCAGTAACCGCTCCCTCAAACATGAAGGATTCTTGAAAAAGACCGTGTCTGGTGCGAACTAGTGATGGAGTCGGTGCGTGTGATCGGGACTACATGGAAGAGATCTTCGACGCTCTTCGGGCATCTGGACTGGAGGTATTTCTCTCCAAGAAGCCGACGTTCTTCCTTCCCGTACATGTTGCCGAGATCTACCTAAACTCCAACTCAATAGACGGCGACGCCATCTGGGAGATTCACCGTCCATCCACCGGCGAAGCCGCTTGCGTATAAAGCGATGCCGCTTAAAGAAGCTCGAGGATAAGCTTCAACCTACCGTCCGAAGGTGCCGCACCGCTGGGTACAACGATGATATGGGTGGACGACTACCTCGTAAGACCACGCCAACTAAGAAGCGGTCTCCTCAAGGCAAAATTCCTAAGGCACCAACGAAACGACTACGTAAATCTACTCCCCGTCGTGCCTATCAAACGGAGGCAGCACGGAGGCCACCGCCGAAGTCCCGCAGGCTACCGCCGAATGCACTCGTCGCCCAATGCACTGGTTGACGAGTCGAGTCCTCGGAAAGACTCGCCCGCTGGAGAGGGCCGTCTCCACCGAACAGCAATAGAAGTGGACCAAGGGGTTCCAACCGAAGTAGTCCGTAGTGGTGACCCGGAAACCCCGGATAGCCCCCTCGACGCTTCCACCACTCGCCAGCCGCTTCTTCGCCGAGAAACAGACGCCTCCGATGGACATTGAAGATTCTGAGACGGCGCCGAATAGGAATCTATCTAATGGAAGCTCAGCCTATCCTATCTCAAGCATTCCGGAGATTACCGAGCATATACCGGAGATTTCTCGCCACCCCGATCTGGTGACTATCGCCAACAGGCCGACTCCATATGCTTCGAGGTTCCGTGAGTGGCCCAATCCGCCTACGCCTCATTCTTCACTACACCTACGAGCAACCGCATGAAGAGGAGCCGATCATAAGGCAAAGAGATAGGCTACTCATAGCCCGCCGACCTTGGCACTCGGGAGGACCTAAGGGCAAAGCACGCCGGCCCCGCCGAACGACCGTCGCCAGGGTCGCCGGCTCGCCTCCTTCCGACGGGTCTCGACCTCGACGGTCGGACCCACCCCGTGATTCAGACCCGAGAAGCCTAATGAGGGAACTCACCAGACAAGGATACCTCTACTCGACCGAGCTTCCTCTCACAATCCTTGCTCCCGAGAAGCTCGGCGGCCGGTACTTCTAAACAACTCTTGCTTAAATCTAAGTTCGAAGTAGCGCCTGCCCACAAAGGCCGACGATCCAAGGCAACGGCGAAGGCTCTTAGAAGCCAAGGGACACGTAACCGTGCCCTTGCCAAAGCAAAGCCCACAAAGTGTGGAAAGAGACCGCCTAAGTCACTAGCGCAGAGATTCAGGGATGAGGACCTCAGCGACATCATCGCCGCCCCCGATATCTCCACCATTATACCCGTAGCGCCGCTGCGCAGAACCGAACCCGAGGTTCGCCTAAGACAGATTCAGAAGGCCGAATTAACTATTTGACAAATTTAAGGCCACCCAAAACTCTCATACCGAATCGCCACAACCATATCCTGTGCCCATGAGCTCGTACTCAACTCTATCCGGACGGCCTCGGAAGAAAAGGTTAAGGCCAAGCCGAACGAGTTCAAGGCCGCAACCTGACCATTCTCACAAATTATACAAGGATGAACTGACATCGAGAAGAATGAGCTGCACGAGGCGCCGACTAAAATCCACTCTGCACTTAATGAGCCGTCGCCCCGTACAAAAGCCCCGAACACCAAGGTACTAGCTCCTACCCCGGTTGGAATTGGCTGATGCCAAAAAGGGGGAAAAGAAGTCCTGCATAACCGTACCTAAGAAATTCCAGGAGGATAAATCTAAGGGGGAGGAGAAAGCTCAAAAGACCAAGGAGCAGTGTAATCAAGTCTTCGAAGAAGACAAGGTCGAGAGAAGGAGCAAGCCTCGCCCGCCTGCATAACAACCGCTCCTACCGAACCGACCGGTGAGGCCTAGGGTGCCTCATCTTGAATCTCAACAGGACCGGCCTAAGTGGCTCAGATCTAGGGAACAAGCAACTCGTGCAACCCAAACTCCTCTGACATAATCAAAGAGGTTGCTCAAGATGCCGAGGAAGAGGATTCTCAAGAGGAAGAGGCACCTCTCCCACCTCCAATTGAAGGAAAAGGTAAGAAGATCTTAAAACTCCCCACCCCTCCCTCCAAGAAGACTAAGAGGTATATCAAGAAGGAGGAGGAGGCTCGTATAGCAACCGATGAAAGGTTGGCTAGGGAGATAGCCGAAGCCGAAGTAGCCAACATGCCCTAAAGCGAAAACCGTAAAAGGAAAGACAAAGGCCCCACCGCGGCGAAAAGAAGTCAACAACGACTAGGTTGCCTCCCGCATACCGACACTTCAAGATGATGATGATAGGGAGCAAGAACAACAAGTAGTAAGGGCACCGAGAAGCTGTGGTACGTCCAAAGAAAAATCAAGTACCCCCGCCGACTCGTAAGATCGCCGCCTCGCAAGCCCTCCTACACAACTCCAAAAGAACAAGATGCCGAGATAGAAGCCATCTTTGCTCGATGGATCGGTACCGTGCATGCAGGAGAAGAGGCGAGACGTAATGAAGCCGCGTGAGAGAGAATCCATACGGGACGACTTAAAAGCACTCGTAGTCCGAATCGAACAAGAAACCAGACCGAGGGTTCCTTCCAAAGTTGACATTCCATACGATATATAGGAAGTTCAGAAACCAACAGATCCCAAGATACATAGATGGCCAAGGAGTGATGAGTGGATGCCGCCGCACACCCGTAGACGGGAGTCACCGAAGATGGGAGTTCATGAAGAGGAATTATTTCCGGGAGATTCTCGGTCGACAAGGCAAAGGCCGATGCCTATGTTGAATGGATGATGAGGACCGAACCCGACTTGTATGTCTACATGCGTAATATTGCCACCACCGAGAAGTCCGAGTCCCTAAACCTGCACTCGCCACCACCGAGAAGACTTGATGATTCTATTCACTATGGTGTGATTGAAAAAGAAGTAAAGGATGCCGCCGCGAGCAAGATCTCTCGAAGAAGACGAGCCAAATAGACTTTTGCCAATTTCTCAAGCTAAGGAAGTTTACCTACAGGATGTATGGATCGCCCCTTCCCGAGACTCAATCGCAAGATTTCAAGGATGGGATCGAGCAAGACAAGCGCTCCTAGATCTTAGATTCTTCTTTAACTTTCCTAGCTTAGAAAGAGATGTAATGTACTAAACTTTCTCACATTATATATATATATATATATATATATATATATATATATATATATCTTTGGCTTCGACAATATCTTATCTGCCTATATAAGCCATGTTCTCGTTTTTATACTTAACACTCGTAATCACCGAAGTGATTACCGACTCACACACTCACTATGTATATTCTTTGTAAGTAGTCGCCGAGATTCCGATAGACTAGTTATTGTGATATAAAGGGAAATTGTTAAGGCAGTGGATATGCTTAGTCTCAATATTCTCGACTCCCCGCTCCTCGCTCCCTTCAATAGTCTAGAACTTGAAGAACAACTCCGCCGAACCTACTTTTAAAATTGTAAGGAGCTCTGCTTTCGAGTAGTTTAGTGTTAGTTAGCATAGATGGTGTTAGGGTTTTGGCATCATCAAATAGGGGGAAATTGTCAGGGTGATGATTCTATCCTCAAGACCGTAATACTTAGTGGGAAATGATTCTATCTTCCGTATCGATACGCGCCGCAGCAGCTTATGCTCCGAGTGACTCTATGAAGATTTGAAGATCCCAAAACCCTATCTTGATTGGTGAACCATTTCGTTGTAATTGTTTTTGCCTCCGAGGGTTCGACTCGCAGACACTCCGCTCCGGTTCAGCGCTCGCAGATTATCGCCCCGCACTGTATGTAGAAGACTCAAGAAATACCGGACTCAAGCAGAGCAAAGATAATCGAATAGCCGCAGAACCGAACTCAAGCAGCAGTAGTTCACCGTACTCGTAGCCGATCTTTAGTAAAGCCATCTCAAAGATATTTGCAACCGAATCAAAGATCGACTCAAGAATGGCCGCATGACGCCTTTTGAACTGCCGATCTTTTGAACGACAATTAGCATAGTCAAATACGAGGAAGAGAGAAGTCAACTTCAAGATGCCTCGAAGTTTATTCCCGTCTCAACCGCTTTGTAAACCTCGACGAACGACAAGCGTACACTTGTCCTATACCTACTAAAGCCGCAAGTCAACAACTTTCCGTAAAAGGAGGGAAAGGACACCGTCACTCTACTTCAAAAGAGCCGTTAGCTACCAAAAGAGAGAGAGTAAGGGATGATCGTCTCCAATGGATCTTTCCAAGACTCTTATCTATAAATAGACGGATCATTCAAATTTGAAGCTCACGAGAAAACACAAGAACACAGAGCATTCAACGAGCAAATCAAAAAGCCTAAGTCTTCCACAAGAACTCGAAAAATATTTCTTCAGCGAAAGACTACAATGTAGCTCTTACGGAACCAAGCTGAACCGATATACAACCCTCTAGTATCCAAACGACGTTACACGAACCCAAAGCTAAACTCGCTGTTCGTCGTTCTAGAAGCTACATTCTCGTTCCCTATCCCTCTAATCCTAAGCTCAACCGAATATATCCATAGCTTAGACGAAGGAGTTCATATTTGAACCTGATCCTTATTGTAAAAGGAATCCTTCATAGTTGGAAAGTTAGTCAAACGCTCGGCTTGATATCTTTGTAAACCGAGACTTGCTCGCATAAATTTCAAGACGCGGCTTTGTCCCCGCTGTACAAGCCGACCGAGACTAACTCAAGCATAATAAATAGCCTCCCGATCTTTCTAGGATAGTAGTACGTAGGATCCCGTGTATCCGAACCACTTTAAAAATCTCTATGTCTCTCGCTTGTTCTCTTATTTACCGTTTCATTGATTTTAACCGTTCATACCGAAAATTATCCTTTAAAATCATTCAACTAAGTTTCCGCGATCTTAACTACTTATTCTTCCTGAACCGAAACCGCTTTTGATAAAACGCTTTCCACTCAACCGCTTTGGGCCTACACATTTCGCACCATTGAACTCCAATTGAAGATACCGACTCGACTCGCCGCTAGCGTGTCTCAAGAGAGTTAGTATCTCTTCGCCTAACACGATTCGTAATGTACTGCCCTGGTCTCGCCGAATTCATTCAGTACGACACCATCCTGAATAGGAATGTTCGTGTTTCAAGTTGAGAAATTGGTTTCAGGTGTATTCGCCCCCCCCCCCTACACCTGAACGTGCTCTCGGGACCCACAACCGGGAACACAAGCATTCAAGCGATCAAACACTCTAGCAAACTCATAGTGTATTCCAACAAAGAACTTGCATTCAGAGAGAATCCTTCTAGTTCTTCACTCTAGAGTTTAATTCGTTCCCTTTCTCTATTCTAAGCAAGCTTATTGTAAAATCATTAGCTTAGAAAACTCGAAGGAGTTCAGATTTCTGAATTGATCTCTTTGTAAGAACTCCTTCAAAGTTGGAGAAACCACAACCTTCAGGTTGAAATTGTAAAGTCACTACGAGTATCTGTAGATATATGTCCAGCGTACGGATGAACTGAGAGTTGCACAATATAAGCAAATAAGAACGAACGTCCCATCGAAGCATCAACCGAGACTTGCTCGGTATAATTAATATAAGTACTCCCGCTTAGTTCGGAGACAACCGGGACGTAGGGATCCCGTGTATCCGAATCACTTTAAAAATTATGTGTTGTATTTAACTGTTGCATTGTTAATTGTTCATAACGCATAAAACTGTCTTTTAAGCAATCAGCTTAAAAAGGGGTTTTTCAAACTGAGACGAACATATTTTTTGGCACACAAAATCAAATACTAGACTATTGTTCACTAACTCAAGTCAGCAGATAGACTCGGTAGATGTATATCTCCGCCCACGTGATCCGTAAAGTTTATTCGGCCAACCGACTAGTTCAAGCAGCAACACCTCGCCTTGGCCGACTTTCGCGCTTGAGTTTGAAATTCGCATTCGCCTGTATTCACCCCCCCCCTCTACACCCGCAAGCTTGTTCTAGACCAACAATTGGTATCGTAGCGGTGTTCTTCTCGATCATCGCTTTATGAAAACCCGTTTACTCGAACGCATCATGAAAAACAATTTTCTCTACATTTACATCTCTTCATAAGCATCCTATACCATATTTTTTTTCAAAATTTCGATATTTCAGTGTCTAAGGAATGTACCCATGTTTTCGTGAGAAAACTACCCTGATGACGTGTAAGAATAGAGGCGCACTTAACGTCGCTGCATGATAGCATGACAGACGTCCTGGAGAAATGACCCATTGTTCCGATGGTTGAGACGTAGAGCTCACAACCATAGCATCAATAGGTACCAGAACCGGTCCGAAGGTTCCCAAGGACAAGAGCCTCTTTACACCCGAAGAGAGAAAGTTGTAATATCTCGACCGAAGTCGCACGCAACGCAATATTAACTATGCTCGCAACTTATAACTCGGCAGAGTGCATAGCCGCAAAACCGCAAATGAGCTCGGGATGCTTCTCGTAGGGCCGAGCCAAGGAACTCAAAGAAATCACGTAAAAGAAACCGGAGTTGAGCCGCAGGCTCGAGGCATTCGCCATGATACCCGAAGAGTCGAATGATGATTTCAGCGTCCGATTAACGATTAAAATCAATACATCAATGGGATGGGAAAATATTCAAGAACAAGGAGACCAACATGAAAATCTTAAGGGTTCTTTCTGGGCCCAAGTGGTACTCTTTTGCTACGTGTTTAAGAAGAACTAACTTATATTACTCCCGATTATATATTTTCGTAACTAAAAGCGGAGGAGTTTCGAGTTGAACCTTCCACACACCCAAGGTGCCGAGACCGAAGTGCTAATATATTATGCTTACAAGGCAACAAACAAAGATGCTTGGAGCTAGTCCCTCATTTACAAGTCAACCAACCGGAAGTTCCATGTCAATCCCTTACCGCCGATAACTTAGCCGAGAAATACGTTCTCCATTCACCAAATACTGTAAGGAGAAGGACAAGCTCAAAAATATGAAGATGAAGAAAGCTTCAAAAAGCTATCAAGGTAAGAGAGAAAATGCTTAATCGAAAAGTGAATCTAAATCTCAACCCGAACGCAGAATATCGAGACCGCCCCCGCACATAAAGAAACACCAAGAAAGGAAGGCGTAAGCTCAACATGCTATAACCGTAAAAACACCGGGCATTACCAATATGAATGTCCAGAGCTCACGCCACCGAAAGAGCCGAAAGGCAAGTCGACGCGACAAGTTCGTTAGGAAGAGGCAAGCCTACATAGCCGGAGAGCTATCCGATTGCTCGAGTGATGAAGAGCCGTTGATGGAGTCATCCGACGACGAAGCAACATTCATGGCAATCGAAGCAGAAAAGGATACTGAACTGTGCCTTATGGTTGGAGAAGAGGATGAGGTAAACTACAACTCTAATATATGCTCCTCTTCACCATGCACACACAACACAAGCTCTATTGTAGGTGAACCCCTGGATGTAGTTCTTGCATATGAAGAACTGCTGGAGGAATAGATTCGGATGAGCAAACAAGCTTTAGTAGAACACTTCAGGAGATGGAACTCCTGAAAGTTGAGAATTAGAGACTTTCAATGAGAAGTCGGACTCTACCGAGTCCTAAGGACTTATTTTGAGATAGAAGGAGGAGATGGAATCTCTGATGAGTAAGTCTCAACGACAAGAATGTTAGATATCTATTTTGACCAAAGACATTCAGAGAAAGAGAGAGAAAGAGAGTGAAATTGACAGATATGAGTAAGTCTCAATGACAAGCTTATGCAGGCTAGAGCTGAGTATGAAGCCCGAGAAAAGTGACGAGGTTCTGAGAACCTTAATAAATGAGCAAGATTTAGGTGCCAAAGAAAAACTTAAGAAGTTGTTGAGATCACAGAGACCATTTTCTACAAAGAAAGGACTTGGTTATACATATGAAGCAACTACCTCTGGACATAAAAACTCAGGTCAGCTGGCTGACAGATTTGCCCAAGGGGAACCCAATACGCTGAATCTTCAACCCCTCAAGCAAAGGACAAATAGAATATGAAAACACCTCACCCTCAACCTACTTGAAGAAGACTCATGGTTCAAGCCCCAAAACACCTAGATCCAATTCAGGGGAAACCAAGAAAGTCAGATGGGCAGACCAGTATGGCCATCCACAGTATACTCATCTAGCTCAGTATGGATCATACTATTACGAGTCTAGAAACAAAAGCGCAAAGGTTCCGCAGAAGAAGAAGAAACCCGAACTCGAAGAGACAAAAGTCAGTATCTCCCAGCTTAGCAGAGAGATCAGCTAACAACAAGGGCAAAAAGAAATCCGAAACCACCAGGGTTGTCAGACAGATTTGGATCCCAAATTCCACTAACACCTAAGGACTCAACCTGAACCCAAAGGGTACTTGAATTTGTTTTTATTTTGCAGGTGCTAAAGGACCTCGGATCATGGACAACGGATGCTCAAGACATATAACGTATCAAAAGAATTCGGTTGACCAACCACGCTCGCAAGAAGAAGGAGCCAAAATTGAATTTGGTGACAACTCCAATGGATACATAAGGGGATATGGAACACCGAAGATAGGAACCGCAATAGTTCCTGTATATCATATGTTGAAGGACTTCAACATAATCTACTTTCAAATTCAATTTTGTGATAACTCCAATAAAGTGACTTTTGACGTAGTTTTTGTAATGTTCTTGACAAATCTACTGAAAAACTGTGTTATCATGCTCGCGGAGAAGAAACATCTACTATGCATATTGGAATATCGCCGAACTTGAAGTCTACTTGCTAGCACATAAAAGTCAGATGGCAAAACAACGCTGGCGTGGCCTAGAAGACTAAGTCATCTGAACTTCAAAATAATGATCAAGCTAGCAAGAGATGCTAAAGTTCGAGGACTGCCCAACGAAGTATTCAAGAAACACAAGAATTGTGAAGCATGCCTGAAGGGAAAGCAAACAAAATCTAGCAATATGCCAATTTCGTCACCATCTACTGATGGGATTCTTCACCGCGCACATAGATCTATTCGGGGCTAGTCTCTCCAATGATGATCGGAGGAAAGAAATATGCTCCTCGTAGTCATTGATAACTATTCAAGATACGGATGGGTGATTTTCATCGGCAACAAACCCGACGTCAAACCGAATTGCCAAAGCTAACGAAACCACGAAGTGTCGAGAAGGATATCAAGATTCAATGAATACGCTCAAATCATGGAATAGAATTTCTAAACTCAATTATGAAAGACTATTGTGAAGTCAAGGAATTTAACATGAAACCTTAGCCGCACGTACACCTCAAATGTAATGGTCTTGCCGAAAGAAAGAATAGAACACTCAAAGAAGCAAAGAAGGACACCGATGTGTCGATTTTATACTACTCGAATTCACCCAAGCCATGACGCTCATCTTGTCCAAGTTGATGATATTTTGTGCACGTAAATGTCTATTTTCAAAGCAAGTTTTGACTCGATGATGAGGTGGCAAAGTGCGAGGCTGATTTGGAGTTATTTTGGCATGTTTTGGAGATAAATCGTGCTTAGATCTAGAAGAAAAGATATGCTAAAGATTTGGAAGCTTGAAGATATCTTAAGGCCGAATTATACAAGGAAAATGAGTCTCTGAGATCAAGAAACTCAAAGATATGCCCTATATATTATTTTCTTTACTACCAAGTTTAAAGATCTATATAAAGGGGTGGAGTCGAGAGCATGAAGCAGCCGCTTAACGCTTAGAGAATAATCTTCTACATCTCGTTTCATTAGTTTAGTTTCGTTCTCCACCGATCCTAGTCCCATAGTTTAGTTAGTTTTTAGTTTTTAGCACAAGTTTTCAAACACTCTTTTTCTTGCTTTTGTAGTTTAGTTACTTTTGAATTCAGCACTTATTCGATTTCAAGACTCGTATTCGGATTTTTCTTTTAGATTCGCATTTACTTGCAAAGATTCGCCCGGTATTCGCCGTTGATTTTCGCATTTACTTTCGCTTATGTTTTCGCTTTTTCGCACTTTAATTTATGTTCTCGATCATGTTCGTTTTGTTCTCGCTTGTCCAAGTTAATTATGAGTAGCTAAACCTTTTAGGACTTCAATGAGGGTGACGAATACGAGATACAAACTTTATGAGATCTAACTGACGAAGTAAATAAAGACTGGGTTTCGACTTAATTCGGGGCAAAGATTTAATCGGATTAACTTAAACCCGATCAATTTAGGTTATGAAGATTAGTGCCGATTATTCAACAACTTAGGTGGCGAAGCTATTTTTAACGTAGTCGAATTAAGGGAGGTTAGGTCTATGTCGCCTTGTTCAACAACCAGAGATTAAAATTGGGTTCCTTCCTCGTAAAGTAATCTAATCATTAAATCTAGGATTGTTCAACAAGCTATGTTGTGGGTTTGGTTAGGGAGTAGTGGAAATTTGTTCAACAAGTCAATACCGACTAAGTAAGTAGGAATTGAGGTATGTACGTGTTCAACACCGTATCCTATAACCGGCTGATTCTAGGAATTAATTAAATCTATGCATCAATGATCGAAGTAGTTGTCTCATACAAGTTACCCTAAGCCGATTCCGCCTTTCTTTACTTGTTTTATCTCAATTTACTTTTCGCTATTTACTTTTATTTGCCTAGGTAGTAAACCCCAAATTTACGCGTGGTGGCATCACCAAAACTTGATCAAGAGGATATATATAGTTAATTTTCACCGTTCCCCGAGTTTGACCCCGTTCTATACTAATTATAAAATTCTCGAAAAGCGCAGTGAATTTTATTTGGTGTGAAAACAAACATCACCAAACACTACTCCCGTATTCAAGTCTACTATCAAAGTTTTGCGTAAACTACTAACACAACATGCTACACTCGTAATCGGTCTTTATTGATTCGTGATGCGGATGAAGACACCATATGAATTACTAAAAGGGAGAACGCCTTCTATTTCGCATTTCCATATCTTTGGTTGTTAATGCTTTATCCACAATAATGAAAAGGATCGCTTAAAGTTATTTGATACCAAGTGGACCAAGGGGTATTCTTTGGATACTCCTGTGGTCGCAAGAAAGCTTTCAAGGTCTTTAACTACCGGATCCTTTGCGTGGATGAAAGCCCTCATGTCGTATTTAATGAATTTACTTCTGAGAACAGGAAACAAAACTCTCAGCGAGATGCTGAAGAAGTCAGCAGCAAGCAACAAGATCTAAGCTTGAACGATAACATAGAAAAGATCCAACATTGTTGGGATGATGATTCAAATGATGAAATCTTAACCAACCAACAAACAATGTAGCCGAACCCATTGATTCTACTGAACATAATCAATCCCAGGTAACTCAGGTTGATGAAGAAACCCCAGTGGTAACTGAAACCTCTACTGAGAATAACAACTCAGTGGGAACTACTGATGTTCCTAAGTTGAATGCCCCCGAACCCGGTGACTCAAGAGATCCCGATCTTGTTACCGAATTGCTTCAAGCACATAATAACATTACTGAAATTCCTCATAATCCAACTATTAGTGCGTAATCAATATCAAAAGAAGTAACAAGACACCGTCGCTTCTTGGTTAGATGCTCATACTTCGCATCTTATAATCGGAGACCATCGCCGAAGCGCTAAGACAAGATCCGGATCTCGCCAAGGAGAAACCGCTCTATACTCCCGCTTTCTTGTCTTCCCAAGAACCTCGCCGATTGAGGACGCACCGAAGGATGCCGACCGGATCACCGCTATGAGCTCGGGGAGCTTGTAGACGCACCTAGGCATCAACATGTAATAGGTACTAAGGGGGTCTTCAAAAACAAGCGAGATGAAAACAACGCCATCATCGTGAACAAAGCCGACTATTTGCTAAAGGTTATAGTCAATCGAAGGGATAGACTTTGATGAAATGTTCGCTCCAAATGCAAGATTGAAGTAATTCGCCCTGCTCTAGCTTATATAACTCATCGCCAGCTCACGCATATCGATGGATGTGAAGTCGGCATTCCCGAACGGTAGGGCTGAAATCGATTCCGCCGTTAACCGAAACCATTTTTTTGGCTAACCGAAACCGAAAAGTGCATATTTTACCAACCGAAACCGATCGGTTTTTCGGTTAACCGAAACCGAGATCGGTTCGGTTTCGGTTAGTTCGTAGATAACCGATTTTTTTTTAATAAGATCGTTAAAATCAAACTATTTTGCATTATTTTACATTCTATATTTTAGTTTTTAACACTAAAGAAACAATAGTAGGTTTATGTTTGATTTAAATTACCGAAATGGGGAAGAAGTAATGAGAATCGCATGAATTTGCTCCTTCAAACAGTAATCTTCACATATCTGCAATAATGATACGAATAAAAATTAAGGGAAGACAAGCGAGCATACATTGAAATTAAAAGTACTAGCATCTAGTTTAATCAAAAGACTTTAACACCTGCAAGGCGTCATGCTGAAATTGAAGGCTCTATCATTTAATATCAGATGAGTGCTCAAGATTGAAAGACAGATTATTCTTCTTAATTTTATAAGATAATGGCAGAACATTCAGGTTGAATTTTCTCCATGGTAGGCCGTGGGGTGGAATTGGTTCTGGAGTTCTGGAGTCAGTCAGACAGTCACGAATTGGATTTGGAGTCATGGGGTGGAATATATTATCATATATTATATATATTAAATCATCACTAACTAATGTTTAATTAAGATTTTCGGTTAACCATCGGTTAATTAAATAACCGATCGGTTAACGGATAATCGAACCGAGGAAAATTACGATAATCAAACCCAAACCAAAACCGATTTTTTAGTTTCGGTTAACCGAAAATCGATATTTTTTTGATTTCGTTTTCGTTATCTCGCGCTAACCGAAAACCGATTTCCAATCTCTATCGAACGGCGTGCCGAAGGAAGAAGTCTATGTAGAATAGCCTCCCGGCTTTCAAAGCAGGACATCAAATATACGTACTCAAGAATGCTCGCGTGGTTTGAAACAAGTATCCGTGGCTTGATATGATTCCCTTTCGTACTATCCACTTCGTAATAGTTTTCGAAAGAAAAGGTAGATCGCACCCTATTTAGTATCGGTCATAAATGACATTCTATTGATGCAGATCTATGTGGATGATATCATCTGGGATCTAAGTATGTGATCATGTGTCAAAAATTCGAAAAGATGATGAAGGATAAATTTGAGATGTCTATGATGGGAGAAATGAATTATTTCTCGACTTCAAGGGAAGCAATCAAAGCTTAAATATACTAGTGATCTCATCAAGAAATTCACCAAGGAATCCAACAAATCAAATAAGATACCCATGAACACAAATCTCCGTGATTGGATCTTGATAAAGAGGGAGTATCTCGTTAACCCAATTGATTATCGTGCTATTATTGATTCATTATTATATCTAACCGCCACAGAATTCGATATAACATATGTTGTAGGTATATGCGCAAGATTTCAGTGAATCTCAAGTTTAAGTCATATCGACTCAAAGAAAGATGATTCTTCGTCACTTGAAAGGACCACCCGATGTCAAGTTATGGTATCCCGCCGATGATAATCTTGAACTAACCGGCTATTCTCGATGCCGACTATGCAGGATGTCGAATCGACAGAAATCAACTTCTAATCTCGTCAGCCTCAGCAAAGCAAGCTCATATCTTGGTTTTCAAAGAAACAACACTCGCAGGCTACATCCACTACCGAAGCTAAATATATAGTTGTCGGAAGGTGTTGCACCCGCATCTTATAGCCGTGACAATAGTTGAGAGACTACGATGTATATCATGATGAAGTGCCAATTCATCGCGATACTACCAATGCTATCGCAATCACTCGCATACATGTTCTTCACACAAGATGCAAGCACGCGAACATACGACATCACTTCATCCGAGACCATGTCGAAAGAAAGACACGTAATGGAGAAAATCCATACCGATAACGTAAGACCCGACATACCGACCAAACCTCTAAAGCAGAGACCGTATTCTACGAATTCTCGCAGAACTAGGTTCACCGGATCCTACCGACTCAATTCCAGCAAGACACCCCGAAGTACTAAGTAAGGGGAATTTGCTCCCGCATTACCGAGTAAGGTGAAAGGAAGTGCCGACATACTCAACATCTACACGTGGTATCAACTCGACTACTATGTTCACCGATAGGTTATGAGTATTTATTCATCAAATTACATGTAGTATGTCATTACATTTATTTCTCACCATTAATATTCCTAGGATGTCATTAATGAAAGCATTTTCATTAAAAGCACGACATGCATAAGCCGATCACGGCGCATTAAATACATATTATCTCACCTTACTTTTTAATCGCTAGTATACTTAGGTCGAGATTATAGGCGACACAAGAATTATAACCTATTTATCTAAGCCGTCCACGATTAAAATTTAGTTTAATCTCAACCATGCGCCGATAAAATCGTTCATATTCATTAGAGATATATATGCGCACATATTCATAATCTTAAGTTACTTTTCCACCATTTTCGATCAAATCTTGTGCTCGCATACTTACAATAGAAATCGCCACTTTCAAGCGTAATATTTTTGTAAATCTCTTTAATCTAATCACTAGACACTAATTTACTTTATTTTCAAGTGCTAATGTTTGTTTTGCGTATCTAGTAAATCATTCAATGGCATCTTCACCAAGTAATGAGGTCCCGATTCCGTGTGATACGGAGGAGATCATCCGTCAAGAAGCGAGTCTTGTTCGAGCATGTTCTTGCTTTCGTTCGTGTGGGATCGATCGTATGGAGCCCATATTTCGACACCCTTCAATCGCCCGGTCTTCGTGAACTTCTATCTCGACTTCCTACCCACCCGCCTCCCGCATAAGCAGCGTAATTCTATATGAATCTCCGTCGAGCGAGAACCTCCAGGATATTTCTCGTATCTCATACAAGCAAGAAACGAGTAACAAAGTTTGGGAGGAGAAGATAGCCGATACGCATGTTGGTCCCGCGAGTGAGTTCTGTGTAGAGGGGGGGTGAATACACCTCAATCCAAATTTTCAACTTTCAAACACGAACAAATTCTATTCGTGAAGGTGCCGCATCGAAATTGTTCAAGCAGTTGCACTGCATAACCGTTTTTAATCGTGTTAAAGGCTAAAAGAGTACCGACTCACCCGAGATCTCGCTAACCGACCAGGTCGAATTCAGAGATTGATCAGCGAGAGTTTAGTGTGCGGAATTGTGTAGGCCCAAATCAGTTTTAATGAGGAAAACGTTTATGCAAGTCTCAGCCCAAGATAAGAAGTTCGGACATCGGGACGCTAAATCGATTTTAAATATGATGTTCAGGATGCACAAGAAAAACCAATGAAACAAGTAAGTAAACGACACGTATATTTTTAAAGTGGTTCGGATATCAACAATCCTACGTCCACCGTCCCGATAGATCGAAGGCTATTTATTATACCGAGTTAGTCTCCGCCACCTTGTACACCGGACAAAGCCGCGGCTTGGGGATTATACTCGAGCAAGTCCCAAGCATAAATCTATCAAACTTTAAGTGTTTGACAAACTTCTCCAACAATGAAGGAGCCCTTATACAATAAGGATCGGGTTCAAATGTGAACTCCTTCGTCTAAGCTATGGATATAACAAGCGAGCTTAGTGGTTAGGAGGGATAAGGAACGAGAATGTAGCTATCTAGAGCGACGAACAAATGAGGGTTTAGCTATAGGTTCGTGCCGGGCCGCTTGGATACTAGAAGCTTATGTCGGTTCAGCCTTGGTTCCTTTTGGGATGGATGTAGTCTTTCGCCGGAGATAACTCCCTGATTCTCGCGAAGACTTAGTCGTTAATTTCGCCGCTTTGAATGCTCAGTGCGTTTCTTGCTTCTATCGCACTAGTTCTCGGGTGTTGGTGCTAGTGTGTTTCAAATCTTGAATGATCCCTCTATTTATGGAGCAGTAGATTGAAATAGATCCGTTGGAGACGATCTTCTTCTCTCTCTCTTTTTGGTAGCAAACGGCTTTTTTGTGGTAGTAGGCACAAGGTCCCTTTCCCTCCTTTTACTGAAATATGTTGACCGTAGCTTTAGTAGGTGAGACGACACGTGTATGCTTGTCATTTGTCGAGGTGGATGTGGTGGTTGAGACAGAACAAACTTCGAGGCAACCGAAGTCGACTTCTCTCTTCCTCGTACTTCTGACAACACCGATAGCTTATCAAAAGATTCGCATGCCGTAAGACCGTCGCACCGATGCCGAGTCCGATTTTGTATTCGTAGATAGACAACGAGAAGTGGTCTAATGAAAATCAGCTCCGAGTCCAAAGGAACTACCCCGCCGAGTTCGGCTCAACCGACTCTCTCGCATATCGCTCCCGCCGAGTCCAAAGATTCACCGAGTCTTCTACACCGGTGCCGAGGCCGGTGAGCCACCGAGCGCCTTGACCAGAAAGCAGAGTGCTACCGAGTCCGAAACCTGTAGAGACAAATACGAATACAAAGGAATGGTTCACCAATCGATAGGGTTTTGGGATCTTCAAATCTTCTCAACGCCGTAGCACGAGGCTACTCGAGCGTGATTCAAGATAGAAGATAGAATCATTTCCCACAAGTATGATCATGCCGAGGATTGAATCATCACCCAACAATTTCCCCTATTTGATGATGCCAAAACCTATCATCTATGCTAACACTAAACGGATAGAAACCAAAACTCCTTACAAATATTACAAGTAGGATCAAGGAGATGTTCCATCAGCTTCTAGATTATAAAGCAAACAGGTAAAATGTAACAATTTCCCCCATTGCAAACAAAACAAAGCAGCGTAATCTATCAAAGCAATCACCGATCATGTAATAAAGAGAGTGTGAGCCAAAGAATCACTTCCGTGATTCTCGAGTGTTAAAGCATAAAACAAACACGGCCGTATAGACAACAATTAGTTGTCGAGCCAAAAGTGTATCAGTATAAATATAAGAGAAATTCAAGACAGTATACAATCTTGCTATGCTAAGAGAATGAGCTAACGATATGGAGGAGAGGCCACCGAACTTCTTTGATTCTCGTCCATGAACTCGAGTCTCGATCTTCAGTGGAGCGGCACTCCATACATCCCGTATGTGATCTTCCTTAGCTTCGTAAATTCTCGCAAAATCAGCAGTGCTCATCTTCGCAAGTTCTTTCTTCGCCGCGGCATGCTTCACTTCAGCCTTCAATCATACCAAAGTGTACCGAGTCATCCCGTCTTCTCAGTGGAGGTATGATTCCTCGGGTCCCTAACACCGACTTCTATACCTTCGTATATGGCTTTGTCGAGGTACGGGTAGAGTTCAGTTCGTAGCTAACATCCATTCCATGTAAGCTTCAATCCTTGTCCTGGCCGACCGTAACCTCCGTAAATAGTTCCTCTTGATGAACTCAATTTTCGCATTTTTCCATCTTTGATTGAGCCGAGCCGGTATCCATTCATCTCGTTCGGCCATCTATGAGATTTCGTGTCACCGGCTTCCCGAATTTCCCTCGTATCTCGTAGGAATATCGCTTTAGAAGGCACTCTACCCCCGGCCTCCTTCGCCCTTTTCATCGTGAGCTTCAAGGTCCGCTTCCAAATTCCGTCTCCGGGCAACTGACTGCCTTGCCTCCTGCCTCTCGTATAGATATATCCGTTCATCGTATCAAATACGGCTTCGATTTCATCTCCTTGTGTATCAGCCGGCTTGCCGAGGGGGCTTCTTTCCGATTCAACAGGGGTACTAGATCTAGATTTGGACATACCCCCGCCTTCGCACTCTTCCGTCGCCGCTCCTTTTCCTTTTCTCTCGTCCTTCATCTCGTTATGATGAGCTTTCTGGAGGCACTCTAAAGCGCTTTTTTTTCCCTCCTCCTGACGGGGCTTTAGTCTTTCCTTTAGCAAAGCTTAGACTTTCGCTTGTTAGCCGCTCTCCCGCCGCAATTTCTCCCCGGCCACCTCTCATCCGCAGCCTATTCGGGCTTCCTCCTCGCCAGATATGTACCTTAATCGCTTTGGCCGGAGGGGTTGGAATTTTAAGCTTTTGTTTGCCTCGCTCTTCTTGAACCGGTGGTGGAAGAGGAGCCTCTTCTTCTTCTCGAGTCCTCCACCGCCCCGTTCAACGACTCAAAGAACCTCCTTAATAATGTCTTTGGGAGTCCGGGGCTGCCCGAGTAGTCTCGTCGGGGTCCCGAGCCACTGGGGGTTTTCCACCGTGCTCGCACCCTAAAACACCCCGGGCCTTACCCGGAGTCTCGAGTCTCGAGTTTTCTCGAGACCGAGTTTTGCTAAGGTCAACAATAGATTTCTTCTTCTCACCCCCTTCTTTCCTTCGCAGCTTTCCCCTTCGGCAGTCTAGAAGGTTTAGTAGAGGAGTCGCCTTCTCGCATTCTTTTTCTTTCCTTCACTTCCTTCACTTTCTTCTCACAGCATCTTCTTCTTTCCTTCCCCCTTTTTGGCATCATCAAGTACAACGGGTCGGGATGAGTACCTTCTTCTCTAGCTTCTGATAAACAAATGACAAGTCGTCCACTAAGCTATGCACTTTCTCCAATGCTAGATGCAGCCGCTCCTCTCGTATACGAGTGTATCCTTGTATGCCGTATGAGAGAGAACGACTTCTCGACTTCGCTTCAGCCTAGTTTCTCACCGATCTTGTCCTCCACGACCGCTGAATGAGGTCTAGTCCTGTTCTCCGTAGCCCGGGCTTGTCTGGGTGAATGACCCGCATGAGCGACAAGGCGTTCAAAATTGTTCAAGTAGCTTGGGCCCGTCCCTCCCGAATTGTCCTTAGCCGAGTCCGAAACCGCCGTTGCCGGCTGGCCAATGCTCGTATATGAGAGCTGAGACATCGTGGGCAAACGATGTAGAGATGCCGGATTTCACCCCAGGCTCGTAGTTGGTGGCCAATGCGTACTTCTTCCACACCTTGCGGACCGCCTTCGCCAATTCCCGATTTTTAACTCCTTGTGCAGCTAGAGCTTTGGCAACCGAACGGGATTTCTTGGCAGTATGGGCCGGGCGCCGCCTCATATGTCGACTTGAGCAGGAGCCGAGCAGGTCTCTCCCGAGGACGAGACACCACCAAGGCTTCTCAGCCCAAGGATACCGAGTGGTGCCGCTTCTTCGCAGATGGGTATCCTTGTCCCGTGGATGTCCTCATCGCTTTCCAGGCTCCGAATCACCGGGTGGGTCCCGACCGTCGTGGGTCGACCCATCCGAGGGCGGCGAGCCACCGCTCGGCGTCGATCGCCAATGATTGCAAGCATGGCCGCCCTTAGATTCTCCATCGTATTGAGGTTCTCGTGCTCCGAATAGCCTATCTCCTCACACAATCTCAGCTTCTTCCAAGTGTAGTCGCTGATAGGAGTAGTGTAGAACAAGGCGTTGAAGCCGAGGCCACTCCCGAAAGCATGGGATCATATGGAGCCTTGCCGATTCGGCTAGACGAGCAAATCTGAATGGTCGCAAAGCTCGAATGAACCGGATGATCTCTCTCGGGAAGCTCTGGAGACAATAACTCACGTTGCTTCCATCCAGAGAGTCTCTTCGCAGACGCAGACCGACTCGATATCAACGAAGTCAGCCTCGTGGTCGGCAGTGGTAGATCGCCGAGCTGGAGGCATAGAGAGAGGGCTATCCGTGACGTTGGACTTCTTCGCTGGGGCTTCGTAGCCTCCCCCTGTTCCTCTCGAACTTGTTCCTCGCTGGAGACGGCTTTCTCCACTCGACTTGGTCTTCTCGGATGAGGAAGACTCATCTACCAACCGTAGTGGCCGAATAGGAGTTGGTCTCAAGAGCCACTTCAAGAGTAGTCTCTTTTTCACAGTGTATCCTAGATGGGCCTTCCTCACCTCTTCGGCCGGCGCCTTAGGTGATTTCGCCGGGAGGTGTCCTTTTCTTAGGAGTCGCCCGCCGGGGCTTAGATGGCCGAAGCTTCGCGGCCTGGCCCCGAACCAATCTGCTGCGGAGGCCGCGACTTGTTGTGAAAGCGGATTTTCTTCACATTAAAATATTCCTTGCCGTCATATGTGATCTCGCTCACCTCGCAGTAAATCCTCGATCATGACCGATAATTTAAGTCCGTAGAGAAGCTTTCCTTTGCGGTCGTTGTTCGCGTAGCTTTGTCGAACTTGGCCGCCCGAGCCATATATCGCGAACAAAGAAGTTGGTCCAACTGACTTTCACGCAAGCCATAAATCGCCATCATCATACGGATCTGGGGTCCGGGAGACCCGATCGAAAGAGCACCCGGCTCGCCAACAACCGAGTGACGATCTACGCCAAGGCTCAATCTGCGGTAGCATGGCATTCTTCTAAATGCCGCTTCCAAGGTTGTGGGCTTGCTACGTAAAACGGAGAGGTATGTGTCGACAAATGGCCGTCACTGTGCATTCCCAAGGTGCCGACACCTTCGACGGAGGTTGAAGCTCTTCTTCGCCGCTGTTTAATGGACATCCGCTTCAAAGATCCTCGATGCGTCGTCACATGGTGTTAACAACTAACCTCGCCGTAATGTCTCCTCCAACCGAGTCGGAGTTCGGGATATAGTTCCGCCACTTGTCGAGGAAGGAAGAAGGTGCTTTCTGATAGAAACTCCTCAAGTCCGGATTTCCTCGATATGTGAAGATATCTTCCATGTACTCGAGCTTGCACGCGTCGAACTCCATGACCGGGTTCGCTCCAAATACGGCCCTTGCCGAGGATTTCCTCTATCTTGTCGGGAGAACTCGACGTATAGGACCAACCATAGTACCTCGTTACAAGAAATGAATCGCATCGTTTCTTGGATAGATCGTCAGGCTTTACAATGCGATACTCGAAAAATATAATAAATACATTAATAGTATATAAGCATACCAATAGATAAAATTCGAGATAAGATTGAGAATGAAGTTGCAAGTAAGGATTGCGTATGCAGATCTCGGATTTTTCTAAATTTGAAAGTTATGAAGTATGCTAATGGCGGCTTTCAAAGATATGATCGAATATATATATCAAATATGAAGATGAACGGTTTTCGATCGATGGCCGAATTTAAACTTGCTTTATGATACGGACGGTTAAGATTAGAAGTTATAAAATAGGCAATGATCACAAAAGCCGCCTAAGTCAAAGCCGCTGTAAAATAGCCTAAGTAGTAATCGTGAAAAGACATGCATTAAATGCGTGCGTAGTTCAAAGAAGCTTATGTATGGAATGTCGTGCATTAAATGTGAGCCGTTAATAATAAAGACAAATCAAAAGATATTAATGTCATGTCAATCTTTGTCATAAATGCAAAGTACCCTTGTATTAAATTACTACCGAGTAGAGATACGCAAACCCGTCACCGAACATAGTAGTCACCGATACCTCGTGGTAGATGGTTTCGTCTCTACGTACTAAATGTATCAGTACCGAGAGTGAACATTCCCCCTACCGAAATGTCTCTCTCCCGAAAACCTCTTACCGACCGGGGTCGAGGGTCCAACAGCACCTAGCTCTACCGAAAGTTCTCTCAATCTGGATTCGCCTAGAGGCTTGGCCGGGGATATCACTCGTTGCTTGCCGCATGGATCTTCTCCATCCCGATATCCTTTTTCTCGACATGGTCACGAATGAAGTGATGTCTCGATGTCACGTGCTTGCATCTCGTGGTGAAGCATGTGGTTCTCGAGTGATTGCAATAGCACCGGTATCGTCGCATAAAATCGGCACTTCATTCCGAATGACGCCATAGTCTCTCACCACTGTCCCACCAAAGGATTCCGGGCGCAACAACTTCCAGAGCCATGTATTCGCCCGTAGTCGACGTGGCCACCGAAGTGCCGTTTCTTTTGAAAACCATGAGATCGCCTTTGCCGCCATGGAACCGACATGTTCCCCGAAGTTGATTTTCTGGTCTATTCTACATCCCGCATAGTCAAGATCGTAATAACCAAGCTTAGTTCAATATTATCATCACCGATACCACAAACCCACGTCAGGTGTTCCTCGTAGATAGCGGAGAATCTTCTTTGCCGAGTCCATATGACTCGCTTGGGATTCGCCTCAAATCGAGCAAATGCACACCTACAAAGATAAGTTATGTCGACGAGTAGCCGTTAGATATAATAAAGAACCAATTATAGCACCCGTATTCGCCTTGGTCTACCGATACTCCCTCTTATCAAGATCTATCTTCATATTCGAGTTCATCTGGGATCTTGATTGATTTGCCTTCTGACAGTGTGCATCGAATCTTTTGATGAGGTCTCGAGGGTATTTCGCCTTGGTTGATGAACGCCTCCCCCTTCGCATTGCTTGACTTGAAAACCAAGGAAGTAGTTCATTTCACCCATCATCGATATCTCGAACTTATCCTTCATCATCTTTTCAAATTGCTTGACACATGATGACATTCTTTCGATCCGAATATAATGTCATCCACGTAGATCTCGCACAAGTAATAAGTCTTCTTCCAACGAATGCCGAATAGAGTGCGGTCTATTGTGCCTTTCTTCTCGAAAACCTTTCTCAAGAAGAAACTCTCATTGGGTATCGTACTCAAGCCCCGGGTGCTTGTTTTAACCCGTATAGAGCCTTTCCGAGTCTATATACTGATGTCCCTACCGAAAGCCGGGCGTTGTTCCACATAGACTTCTTCTTTCAAAGACGCCATTCAGAACGCAGCACTTCACATCCATTTGATAAACTCTCCGAATCGTTGATGTGTCAGCGTAGGCCAGTGAATAGTCTCACGCTTCCAATCTTGTAACCGGAGCGAACGCCTCATCGAATCTATCCCTTCTGGCTTTTACAAGTAGCTTTTAGCCACGCAGCTTCGCTTTGTTCCTTACTATAACGTTGTTTTCATCTCGCTTGTTTTTGAAGACCCATTTAGTTCCAATAACATGTTGATGCCGGGTCCGTGTACAAGCTCCCATTACTTCGCTTCTCGTGAACTAATCCACTCCTTCCCCGCATAGCAATAATCCAAGCCAAGATCTTCAAAGGCATCCTCAATGGTCTCGAGGCTCTTCAAGACAAGAAGCAGTGAAAATAATGCGCTTTCTCCTGACGAACTGGATCTTGTCATGACATTTGCCGAAGGATCTCCAATGATTAAATCAAAGCAGTGAGCATCGAGCCACGATCTACGATGTTTCAACTCTTCATCTCAAACTTGTTCAACACAGATAGTAGGTGAGTTAGGCATTTCGGGCCTGTACTATTCTCGAGATTGAAGTAATTCAAGAATAAGAGTATGGCTCTATCGAGTCACCGGGTTTAGGGGCATTCAAATACAGTGAACATTACTAGACGTTCCCCCGAGGTGTTACTCTCGGGCAATAAGCGTTGGTCTCAAGCCATCCTCAACGGTTTCTTCATCGACCCGAGTTACCCGGGATTGATTCTGCTCGGGAGAATCAATCTGCTCAGCCTACTTGCTCACCGGGTTGAGATTCAAAGAGATTTGTCTCGCTTTCGTTCCTAATCATCATCCCAACATAGCTGGATCTTTTCGATTTTGCCTTTTTAAGCTTAGATCCTCGTAGCTCGCCACCGATGTCCCTCGATTCTGAATTTGAGTTATTGCCCCGGCCTTCGCAGCAAACTCGTTAAAAACAACATGAGGGCTTTCCTCCACGCAAAGAGTCCGATATTTGAATACTGAAAGCTTTGCTGATCCGAGAGTATCTTAAGAATACTCCCGATCTCGACTTGCTATCAAAAGTCTTCTTCACTGATCTTTCCCATTATCTGTGAATAAAGCATGAACAACCAAAAATATGGAAATAAGATAGAGAAGGCTTCCCGCCGTCTCCATAGTTCATATGGTGTTCTCTTATGCCGCTTTGTCAAGAGAGATCTATTCCGAGTATAACATGCGCATCCGCCGCTTTCGCCTGCACTGGGCTCGGGAGTCCCGAGTCCGCGAGTAGAGTCCTAGCCGCCTCTTTTTAGAGTTCTGTTTCTTCGTCAAACGCAACTCCATTCTCGCCTGAGGTGTGCGTGCAGTAACAAGTCTCATGTTTCTATTCCTTCTCGCTTAACTCCTTTACCATGGAATTAAGGAACTCTACCTTCCTCTTTCCGAACGTATTTTTCCCGATCTTGGTGTTCTTCTCGTACACCGAGCTTTTTCCCGTGCGCCGGTAACTCTGCTTTTCGACGTCGACTTGTTGGCAATGAATATGACCCATGTGTAGCGCGAGTAGTCATCTATGACCACTAATGCATATTTTCTCTCCTCCGATCGTCACCGGGGAGACTGGACCGAACAAATCCATATGTAGCAGCCGAAGGATTCCATCTCGTGGAAGGCGATGGAACCGGGAGGGATTTTGATTCCTTGTTTGCTTTCCCTTCGTACATGCTTCACACCGAGCGTCTTTGGCCGGATACTTCATCCGCGCCCCTTGCTGGAGTGTCTCTTGCAAGCTTGTCGAGCGCTCTTAAAGTTGAGACGACCGAGCCTTCGTGCGCATAGCCACCCCGTGCGGTTGTCATTCTTCGCCAATAAGCAAGCTTCTGTGTTCACTGAGTTCCAATCGCCCACATATATGTTCTTTCGCGTGAACCCGATAACACTCGTTTTCCCCTCGTGGATTTATCAATAACATCAAGAAAACCAAACACACAATCATCACTCTATCTGAAGTTATCACAAAATTGACTAATGAGAGAGGATTATGCCAAGTCCTTCAACATATGATACTTCGAACGCTAGGCGGCCTCCAATGCTGAGTGTTCCATATCCTCCCAGTAGTACCTTCGCAGATTGTCTCCGAACTCACTCCTCGGGGGGTCCTTCGCAATGATATAATTCTTCTCGCAGAGACTCCTTGTACTGCCATGATCTTGAGCATCCAACTGGCCACATACCACGGGTCTTTACGCACTCAGCAAAAATGTAATTATTTATTCAAAATCTCTTTATTTTTTATTATGGGTCCTTTAGATGTTAGTTTTAGTAACCTCAAATCTGGCCTAACAACCTCGGTGGTTTCGTGACATTTTCTTTCCACTCGGAGTCAACATATCTCTACCACCGGATCGGTCACAACCATCACTTCCGAGGCTTCTCGAGTCTGCCGGGAGTCCCCGATCTTCCAGTCTGAAAGTGGACTCCGCTGACCTTCGCTTCTCGTGTACCTTTTTCTTCTTCTGACCTTGGAGCCTCTTCGGACTATAGGTTCATAATAATCCATGATCCATTGCCTGAGCAGATGCGCAAGTGTTTTTCCGTGAGGTCCATACTCGACCCGCCAAGTTTGATTTTGCCGTTCCCTTGATCGAACCGGGGTTTCGGGCATTGATCTTCTTGTCACATGCCGATGTGGGATGAGGTGCTTTCATCTTCTCGTTTGTTCTTGCTAGGGGGTTCGTGATATCTGGGTGATAGTCTCCCTCAACAAATCTATCAAAGTTAAGCTGTATTTCTTGAGTGTGTATCGGAGGCAGTATGAGGAAGCTCCTAGACTCGGGAATCCAAGTCCTTCCTTGGCCGTCTGCTTATTTGGCTGGTTGCTTGCAGCTTAGCCTCCAATTTCTTCTCTCCGCGCCCATATACCTCCTCGCCCCACTGCAAAGTTCCTCCGCACATCATCACTTTTCTTCAAGGCAAGGTACACCGGCGCCCCTCGAAGTCCTCGATCGCTTAGTTTCTAGGAGACTGCGCCCCGCTGATCTTCCGGCCGCTCAAGTTCATTGGTCAAGACTGAAATCCGATCTTCTTTGATGCCGAGACTCTGGCCAATGAGAGTTTATCTCCTCCCCGGTCTCCAACACAAGTCCTTCCTGGCCTGTGAACAACTTCTGACTCTCCCTAGAAAGTCTCTCGATTCTCCACTTTCTTCGGTATCCAACTCCCCTAAGAGTCGGTTACTCGATTCCGCATACTTTATCCTGAGATTTGTTCATCTAGTAGATCTTCATATGCGGTTCGAGATGTCCAAATTCTTATCCGCACCTCCGAAACCAGTGTCGCAGTGGTGCAAAGGTGAAGAGGAAGTTAACCAGTTCATGAGAATTTACCTCATCCTCTTCGCCCGCCATCATGGCACATTTCCGCTGATTCATCTACTTCTGCTTTCTAAGGCTATCGAAAGTCGTTTCATCGCTGATGAATCCATAAAGGAGTCGATCTCTTTCCTTGTCGTTCCCGAGATTTCGCCTGCTATGTAGGATTGTCTTTTATGGGCGAATTTCTCCTTCCTTGCCTTAAGCGTGCTGCTGTCACCATCGAGGTCAGTGACAATCATACCGATAATGTCCCTGCTGCTTGCAGCCAAAGTAAGTATACACTTTTTTTCTTCTTGGTTCAACACTATCCCTTGAGGGTGCCGAGTCATCTTTCTTTCCTTGCATTCGGGAAAGATCGAGTATCGGGAGAGCGTTTAGGTGTATATTCCCTAATTTTACCTGTATAGCCCTAGTATGCTTTGGCCAGCTTTCTACACCTTTCTTTCTCCTTCCATACTTCACACGCGAAAGGCCGCCGTACTCTCCCAGCTGTGACTTCCTTCTGTAGGCCAAACGAGTGAAGTGCCTCGGGCCTACTCTGCCGTCTTGATCAGAATAGGAGATGATGTGGCCGACCGTAGCTTTGAAAGCATGGTCAATCTTCGTGACGTCAGCTTCTGGCTTCTCGCCTTCTTGAGGATCCGTCTAACTCATACTCCTTCTCATTGTAATTCTCGAAAGATATGGTCGAGACACATCATCTAAATCGAATGCTCGCAAATAAAGCGGCAAAAGGTGTCCAATGTCCGTCCCAGCAGCGTCCCTTTCGAATCTTCGATTCATCTCTCGGTTGCCAAATGCTCTTCCCAGCCTTCATTGATAGAATTCATTAGATTGCAATTCGACGTTTAGATCTTCGATTTTGTCCCCTGGCAAGAGAGAGACAAGCTTTCCCAGCCTTTGGAGTTCCAGGCCGCTAATTTGTTTCGGGCTTTAATCTTCCCCGAGTCCCTCGACTCAGCAGAGTTCTGAAGAGCATCCCGAGTTCTTTAGCAAATGCGTGTCCCATTCAAACTCTGCCAAGATAAGAATCACTAAGGGTGGTTAGTATAACATTCCCGGCGACTCTGGTCCTAGATTGTGAAGCTTCTTCTCTTCGAGGAGTGAAGAGACTTCTGCCTGGGGATCTTTCTTCCCGCAGACCATTCCTCCTCTCGAGCTTGGTCCCGAGTCACAACACTATCAATCATAGGAACGATAGGTCCATCTTCAAGTACTTCACCATCTGCTTATGGGGAGGGATGTCGACGAGCTCCATCCCGACTCTCGCCATACTCCGCAGTTCTCCAAAACGGGAACATAGGTGGCGGACAATCCTTATACCCATATATCGCCTACTTAAGAATAATGATGGGAATGTAGAGCATGATATGCAAGGAAAACACTTTCCCTGGATCCGCCTCGAATGTAATTGCGCCTCTAAAGATAACAAAGAGTCAAAGAACTCCCCGCTCCGATACCAATTGTTGGTCCCCCTGAGCGAGGTTCTGGTGTGAGGGGGGTGAATACAACTCGAAACAATCCAACTTAACACTCAACAAATGTCCTATTCGTGAAGGCTAAGGCCGATCGAATAGTTCCTAAAGGCACTCGCATAACCGTTTCAATCGTTGTAAAGGCTAAAAGAGTACCATCAACTTTTAGATCTCCTGAACTCCACCCGTGCCGGGTCCAGATCCATCAAATGAGAGTTCACCGTTGCGGAATTATGTAGGCCCAAATCGGGCTTTTTAATGAGGAAAACGCTTTAGCGCAAGTCTCCGCCAAAGCAGATAAGAAGTTCTCCGTAATACCGAGATGTTAAGCAATCCGATTTTAAATATGATGTTCAAGCATGTATTAGAAAATCAATGAAATGTATAAACCCACACGTATATTTTTAAAGCTGGTTTGGATATCAAACAATCCTACGCCCACTCCGCCCCGATCAGATCGAAGGCTATTTATTATAATCCGAGTTGGCCCCTGGCCAAACTTGTGTACACTGGACAAAGTCGTGGCTTGGGGATTATACCGAAGCAAGTCCCAGGTACATAATTCTATCAAACTTTAAGTGTTTTGCAAACTTCTCCAACAATGAAGGAGTCCTTATACAATAATGATCAGGTTCAAATATGAACTCCTCTCGTCTAAGCTATGGACATAACAAGTGAGCTTAGGAGGTTAGAGGGATAAGGAACGAGAATGTCAGCCATATCTAGAGCTACTAACAGATTTCTGAGGGTTTAGCTTATAGGTCCGTGCTCTGGCCGCTTGGATACTAGAAGCTTATAAACGTCGGCCTTAGCCAGCTTTGGTTCTCCTTTTGAGCTGGATGTAGTCTTTCTCCGAAGATACACTCGGCTTGATTCTTGCGAAAACTTAGTAGTTAATTTCGCCGCTTGAATGCTCATGCGCTTTCTGCTTCTATCGCACTGAACAGTTCTTCGGGTGTTGGTGCTAGTGTGTTTCAAATCTTGAATGATCCTCTATTTATAGAGCAGTAGATTGAAATAGATCCGTCGGAGACGTATCTTCTTCTCTCTCTCTCTTTTCGTAGCAAACGCCTCTTTGTAGTAGGTATAGTCATTGTCTTTCCTCCTCTTTAAGGTGGAAATATGTTAGACCGTAGCTTTAGTAGGTGAGACGACACGCGTATGCTTGTCATTTGTCGAGAGCGGGATGTGGGAGTTGGAGATGTAACAAACTTCGAGGCAACCGGAAGTTGACTTCTCTCTTCCCCTATACT